>JAQGAE010000089.1:0-60224 GCA_034696685.1 Julus scandinavius | reverse complement strand
AGCGCCACCTAGTGCGAGCAGGTGTCCCTAACCCGGTTTTTAGGGCGAGTTGACAGACCAGGTATAGATAGACCATGGTCGAATCATCAGCTGCAGCCAATCAGAACACCTCCCGGGAAATCCTAGTAAAGGCGGGAAATTCAAATCTATAAATTACAGTATAGTTAGTAATAGCATATTTTCTCCCGAAAACCCGCAATTTAATTAAAAAATTCTGCTCAAAAGCTATAAAAAACTAAACAAAGTTTTAATAATCAAAATCAAATCGAACACTTGGCTAATATTCAAGAATTGTGCAAAATACCGCGCAATTTCTAAATTTGAAAACACAGTGGCAGAGCGCCGTAGCAGAGAACATACTGCGCCCTCGCATTATGAAAATACCGTATAGGCATCAAGTGAAATTAGTCAAGAAGCGAAACGGATGTAAACCGTACCAGTTTTTAAAGGTCAAAGGTCAATTTAGTGTCATTTTGTCTTAATTTTACAATTTCCATATATACGATTCGTAATTAAATTATTGAAAGTTAATGAAACCTCCTGCATTCGAATTAATTAGGTAAGGAATTGGTAAGTCAGTTAGCACGCATGGGCGTTCTGCTTGTTCGAATGGGAAACTTTGAGATTAAATGCCAGAGGTGTACATCTTGACAGTATTTGGTTTGTCTCTTTAAATAGTCATTACTTTACTTACATGTGGTTTAGTTATTGATACGTATGGAACATGGACGGGTAAGTCTATAAAAAAAATTAAGTTACGTATAGTTATTTCAGTTATTTAATTGCCTATAATTTGGCGTTAT
The DNA here is from genome assembly GCA_034696685.1 of Julus scandinavius. Taxonomy (NCBI): domain Eukaryota; kingdom Metazoa; phylum Arthropoda; class Diplopoda; order Julida; family Julidae; genus Julus; species Julus scandinavius. The sequence continues at coordinate 59,421 of JAQGAE010000089.1, read as the reverse complement.
ACGACTTCTATGATAAGCTGCATAATCGATTGGATAATGAATATTATATATCATTATTACTCCGTTCAAATTTCAGGCAAATAGAAGAAGTACAGCTTTACAAATACACAAATGTAATGAAGGGATGGCAATATCGCTGGTTTATCTTAAACTCTGAATTTGGCACTTTGGAGTACTATATGGTAAGTATATGAAAGCTCGCTTAATTAATCATGGTCACAGCTGCAAATGCCACATGACAATGTTAGTTTAACACACATGCCATTAAAATAAATGTTGGAATTGAAACCTTAGAATTTAGCTTTTACGATTAGATAGGTGGCAGGTTAAAATCTTGTATAAGTCAAAAACTAAGAATATTACAAACTTACCCAGCTTTTTATCACTATTGCTCTAACAAACACACATAACTGTTTGAACGTTAATTTCAGCCAGAAGACACCAGACGAATTCGGCCTAGGGGATGCATTCATCTTTCTGTACGTCTGCTAAAATTTATCAAAAACATTTTGATGTTTTTACATTATTATTACATACAATTTCTATCTACCATTTAGGGTGCAGTGATTTCTCCAAGTGAAGAAGATTCAAGTACTTTTAACGTTAATTCTGCTGGTGGGGAGATTTACAGGCTGAGAGGTACATGAAATCACGATAATTATTACAAAACTGGTTACGTTTGACTTGAACATATATGGAATTCTTACACTTGCAGCTGCCGATGCAAGGGAACGCCAGTTTTGGGTAAATCGGTTGCGAACCGTTGCAGAATTCCACGGAAATTACACCCAAGTAATAAAAAAGCCTGTACTTCTTTTGGAATACTTTGGTGGAATGAATATCTTATAGACGTTTGAACGTTTTCTCATGAATTTTCAAAGCAAACTAGTCCTCGAATTCCTGCACGCTCCACGAAGTCTGCTTCTCAAAATTCAGCAGCAAATTCGGCTATTACACCAGTTTCTGATGTGGGAACTCAGAACAATGCACACATCTCGACACGTGCCCAGCAACGTGTGATGTGCAATACTCGTTCCTTGTATGACGCATTCAGCGCTGCTCAAGAAATTCTTATTCAGGCCGAAGCACAGCATCATACTCTGGCCAAGAGCATTGAGGTGAATTTCTTATGCTATATCTAGCTTTTTGGTTATACTTTAAATTTATCTGATTTTTTGGGACTTCTTTGCTGTCTTTATAGGAATTGCCACATACTGGAGGAGATGTCCATTGTACAGACTCTGTTAGATTTTCATAATTCATTAACAAAAAGAAATGTTGATTTTCCTTATATATTAATTGCAGTGTCTAAATTTGATTTCTTTTTCCAATTTGAAAGGACCTGCTTTTATTGAAGGCAACATCACAAGCAACTTTGATCTGTCTAAAACAATGCTTAGGAATGTTGCAGCATCAGCAACAAGTAATAAGAACTGATATATAAGGAAACAACTCAAAGAAAGTCCAGTGAAGCAATAAACCTTACCGTTTTTCATTTTTTAGGCTGCATCCTTTCAGGTAACAGGCGTCACTGGAGGAGCAACGATGGAGCTGTTGGATCCATTTTCTTTCTCTCTGTAAGCCACCTGTATGCCGTTAACATTTTATGCAGACTCCAGAGGATTTACTAAATTATCATTTATAGCACAAACTGGAGTAATTCCTCGTCTAATAATGACGTTAGCTTGGTAGTAAACCCTAAGACAGATGCAGTGGATGGAAGCAGTCTTCCAGAAAGCGAAGGTGTGCTCACGGACCTCACAATTAAGCAGTTCATCTCCAAATGCCTTCTAAAACTAAATTCAATATTTCAAATATCAATTAGGAAAAATCGAAATTATTTCGGAAGACGAGATTACCGACAACGAGGATTTCTCCGAGTCCGAGATGGGATCCGTGGAAGATCATCGTACTCTCATCATTCAATTGCTTTCCCAATTAAAACTGGGAATGGACTTAACTCAGGTATTTTAATAATTAATCTGCAAATCTTTTCTCCTATGAATTAATGAATATTTTTAAAATACTTCAGGTTATGCTACCAACGTTTATTCTTGAGCCGTTCTCGCTTCTGGAAATGTATGCAAATTTTATGAACCACCCAGATATATTTTTGAGGTACGGTTTTGGAAGCAGACATGATTAAACGTGTTATTTGATCAAACAAATTATATCATTCTAATGACATTCGTACCCATCAGGATTCCTTTTGCCGCAAGTGCAGAATTAAGAATGCTGGCTGTTGTCGAATGGTACTTAACCTCATTTCACGTAGGGCGAAAGGTATGGACGGCATTGAATTGTTAATTTGAAAATACAGGATTTTTTAAAATGGTTTTTTGCCATCAATTTCATAGGGTTCTAATGCAAAAAAACCATACAACCCCATCTTGGGAGAATTGTTTTTCTGCTCCTGGAAAGTAAATAAGGCAGAAGATGGCAAAGCTGAACAAAAGTTAAAATTTGTTGCTGAGCAAGTATCTCATCATCCGTTAGGTGAGAATGGAATTAGAGTTCCAATCAGATTAAACAAAACTTTTATTTACTTACCGTGAATTTTCTCTTCTTCCAGGATCTGCTTTCTATGTAGAAAGCTCCGACAAGACCATATGCATGAACGCGTCAATCGGAATGAAATCAAAATTCATGGGGATGGCTGTTGGCATTGATATGATAGGCGAGGGTAAGAATTAAGTGACAGATTCGTATTTAGGTGACTGAATGCCAATTAATGCTAATTATTGTTAATAACAGCTAAGATCACTGATACTAAGAATGATGAAGACTATATTATCACATTCCCCAATGCTTATGCACGATCTATACTAAGTGTTCCTTGGGTTGAACTGAACGGGAAAGTATGTGTGACATGCTCCAAAACTGGATTTTCTGCATCAATCACATTCCATTCAAAAGTAAGTCAAATAAACATTCAAAAATTCAGCAACAAAAATGGTAGTATTACTGTCTCACCTTATAATTAAGTTGTGCCATATATCACCAAAACAAGGGGCCATTCTATCCCTCAGCATCTTCATTGACAATTTGTTCTTTGTTATTGCTGACCTTTTAGCCCTTTTATGGTGGAAAGCTTCATCGTGTTAGTGCAGAAGTCAAAAACATTCCGGGCGACATTGTGTGCAAAGTACAAGGCGAATGGAATGGAGTTTTGGAATTTACTTACGCTAATGTAAGTAATATTTGCCATTGAAGGCAGTGCAGAAAAATATTTTGCTAAATACTTAATGATTCTATGTCCGTGCAGGGAAGCACTAAAGTGATAGATACCATGCTCCTGCCTACTTTTCACAAGTGTGTGCGTCCCATTAATCTGCAATCTGAGATTGAGTCCCAAAGACTGTGGAACGACATGACTATGGCCTTGAAAGAAGATAACATGAAACTTGCCAACGAACACAAGAGGAAGGCAAGCACTCTTATTTTACTGCAATTGCATGAAGCATTGCACAAAATAATCATGTCAAAATTTTAATTTGTGTTCAGATCGAAGATGCACAAAGAATGAAAATTAAGCAATGGAAAGATTCTGGCAAGAGTTACTCGCCACGTTATTTCCGTAGCACCGGAGATTACTGGGACTACGAGGATCATCTAAAGAGCAGAAGCGCCCCTGCATGACCGACAATCATATTGTGCTAAATGACTTTGCAAAGTTTAATAAAGGGCAATACTAAGTTAATAATTAAGGTTTTCTTGCACAAGAGCAATAACGTGAAATTTTCAAATATTGTATTTAAATCTCCAAAGATAAAGAATGAATGTGTAATTCTGTAAATGAATTAAGGTTCGAATAAAATAACTATGGTTTAAAAGTATAACACTGCCAATTGTAAGAGTTAATTTAACATCCTATATATTTATTTCTTATATTTACATTTAGTTACCCCCAAAAATATATTAACATGCTTAAATTTTAGTGTCCAATTTTTGTCATGTTGACCCTCATCGACTTACAACTTTGTAGTGCCATTGTCCAGGGGATGTCCTTCGGAAAAGGTTTTGTACATGGGGCTTGTGGGAGTCGTTGGAGACTCCTGACCTTTTTTCTTAGTGAGCGAAGCAATTTCTTCAAATCCTTGGTGCACGCGGAATTCCATGAAAAATGCCCTTTCGTTCCTAACAAGTTTACAACGAAATTATTTTGAATTTGTCATCAACAAGTGTTTGTAATTCTACTTATTCCAATTAAGTACAGACTTACCTTGCAGTTTCGAGATATTGCATGGCCAGGGGATAATTTTTAGTTTCTGTGTAAATAAATCCCAATTCCATTGAGGCACACGCGATTAAATATGTGTCATCCTTGAGGGTTTTCTGGCTGTTAAGGGAAATTAAACCCATCAGAAATTTGAAATATTCTACGAATAATCCAGATCAAAGCGGAAGTGCCATTACTTTTGAAGTACATCTTTGAAGCATTCCTCTGCTGAAAGTGGCGTGTTCATGTACCTCAAACACAGTCCCTTTAAGAACATGGCTAAGCAATAGTTGTCACCATAATACTCCCATCCTGTAAAAAACAATTGACAAGTTCATCAGTCTTTCACCATAACATGAAATTCAGCAGTTGTAACCAAAATATTTCATTGCCTTTTCTTGTAGCTTTGAAGTCCGCTAGCGAGCGATCCAATTTAGCAATTACACGATTCAAAATATCAGTTTTATCCTTAAGAAATATGAAGTAATTCCAAACGTACATCATTTCCTGAAAATGAAAGTTTTTCATCAATTTTATTTAATCTTTATTTGGGCGATCTTCAGATATGCATCATTTTGCATAATTTAAAATACTGGCTTATGAAGAAATTAAACCATCAAAATTCAAATTGAAAACACTAGGATTAATTCTTAAAAAATTACGAATTTACTCACATAAACCGGATAATAAAGCACATTGCCTTGAGCTGCAAATTTATCTGCCTTTTTACAGAAGAATTTTTCCAATGGAATTGACTTGCCACTGTAATGCAATTTAAGCGCAGGAACTTTTCTAAAATAAAAAACTTAACATTTTTATTTCGATACACTCGTCGCATAACCATACACCGATTCCTTAAACAGGACTCACTTCAAAGTTTCGACAACTTCTTTTCTCTCGGCATCGGTGCAATCATCGCACATGAGCAGCTGTGCGGCTTTCATGTAATTGTAAGTGGATTTCGACCAGGAATTTTCTTTGCACAAAATTTCAACGTGGGGTATTGCCTGTCTGTAATCGCCTTTCAACCTGAACGAGATAAAAGATTTTGGAATAAATTAATAATCTGCAAATCACCGAGCAGAAACGGAATTAAACAGGTGAATGTAGGATTCACAGTTTTGAACAAGTTCCCAACTTACATGTAGCTCCATGCCAATTCCCAGTGTGACAGATGCTGGAAGTTTTTCCAATCCATTGTGGGCTTCAGTGATTTTTCGAGACAACTAATGGCCTTTAGTGCATTGCCTCTTGTGTTTTCAAATCTCCCATTGAAAAATTGCATTAAGGCACTCTGAAAAAATTATGAAAAAATACCATTGAGCTTATGTTCTACAAAAATTACAACCGTCAGCATAAACTCCAGACAAACTCACGTTTGGATACGATTTCATTAGTTGTGAAACCACAGTGTCAACATAATCCAGGTCTTGGCAACCTTTACCTGTTGAAAAACAAACATGTAAAAACACTGACTGAGCAACGGCTTAATCCGATTTTTTTAAAGAGGCCATTAAAAATATATTACCCAATGCATAGCGAATAACGGTGTGGTATATAACAATGAACAATGAGCATAATGGCCATCGAAGGGTATGTTCCATCTTACGACCAGCTTCTAGTTTTTTAATACCCAGTTCCTAAATATATCCAGAAGAACAATTTATTAAAAGAAATGCATAATTGTCGATTGCAACATGCACGTGCAATAAATGAAATTTGATAACTTACTCTATTACCAGAAAATCCAACAAATTCTAAGAGTTTCAAAACTCTTCCGGGAAGTGTGGAAATGAGCTAAGAAATTTATTTTTGTTTAATTGCGATGATACAGTAAATGTAACTATATTCATGTCAAGATTTTATAGAATCTGTGTTTACCAGATTGAACGTGCCAATTCCAAGATCAACTCCGCATTCAAATTGCTTTTTCAGAGCATCGTTTTTCCATTCGCGGTATTCCAACATGTCCAGACACGTTCTACAAGTGGACAAAGTCAGTCCAACATGCAATTCAAACATCCACATTGTTAATTATGGACGAAAGACTTACTTGTAAGACTGATAGCATGATCGAATGCGTAATCCACCTCTGATAAAGCTCATCATGTTGTCATCTTGGATGAATGTTACCAAAGCCCTCGCCAACAAGCATTCAGCGTAACACAGTTCGGCCTGAACTTCATCTATTAAATTTAAATTAAACCAATGTTGTCTTGGTTAGGAGACTACAATTTGTCAAAAGTATTAAAATACTATAACGAAACATGTCATCTTTGCAATGGAAGAACTTGCAAGATATTGAGAGAAAAAAACACGACATATTTGCATAAAATATTGTCAGATTCACAAAGTATTTAATGAATTAAAAAGAAACATGAATTTCATAATGGGAATTTCCCAAACAAATAAGAATTACTGCAAGAAAACTAATTATCAAAATTCAACATTATGGATTCTAGAGGTAAATTTTAATTGTGTCAGTGGTAAAAACGAAAAATAGATCAATCCAATATTCCATCACCATGGTATATCAGCAAGAATTGTAAATAAACATACCTTCTACGTAAGTATTGTAATTTGGTCGCACAACCATTTTGGTTACCATATTATTTGTCATGGTGTTCTTACGGCGATGTTTGTTGCACACATCAGCCGAAGTTTTAAGAACCTCGATAGCAAAATCGATGTCGGCCTTAAATATAAAAACAATTTCAACATTAGTGTTTATTTACAGTCTGTCATGAACATTTCAACTTGCAATTGACCATTCCTTAGCACACTTACCTGGTCCATCGATAAAAATGCTTGAATTGAGCAAAACCAACCATAGGCCATGGCATGATATATACTCGATGAAGCCCTTAGGACATATTTAAAAGTTACTGGTTGGTCCATTTATTGAAAATACCGATAGCACTACTTTTGCGATTATTTACCATGGCTTAACTCGAGCAATAGCTTCCAGATGTTTGTTGTTCAAAAATAAGTTAACGGCAGTGCTCATCTCCTCCACTGCCGTTACCAAATCCATCTCCGTCGCCCTGGAAGTTTAAAAAAACTTGATTCATTCGTGTCATGTTCGCTTCTAAAATTTCAAAAGATGAAGTTTCTTACACTTGTACATTTTCAGCGGCATCTTGGAAATTCTGAGAAAAAAAAAAGAAAAAGTATTATTACAGATAAAACGGCTTCGCTGTTTAATCCGAGATTATTTTGTTTGATTTGTGGAAAAGTGGATGTATAATGCCTGAAATTCAAAATGGCGCCTTAACATTGATGAAAGTTTGACTAAATAAATAATGCCAAAGTAAACCAGAACCAACGGGCAACAACCAAAAGCAGTAAAATGTATAAAGATTATTTACAACTAAAACTTTTTGGCAGGCAGCGGACAATATTTTCTTTGGGCAAATTTGTTTTATGTTGTCATTCCAAAAATAACTTGAAATATTTGTTATTTTCGGTCGTCTAACCAAGATGAAACACTGGCATTCGTTTTTTGAAAATTCATGATGTACAACGTTCACACAAAAGTAGAACATCTACACTGCAAATTAGCAATTTTTAGTGCGCCTTTAAGGCAAGTTTAAACACGTCATGATGACGTCAATCTGATCTTTTGTTGCCATTGTCAATCTTCTAAATACGAAATGAAAATTGAGAGACTGCATTTACTAAATGTTACTATTATCATTTGTATTATGTATATTGTATTTGATAGGCTTAATTTCATGCATATTGGCCTTCAGCGTCTTGTCTAGTCCTGAAATATACTACCTTGTCAGATACAGGGGTCAGACAATGACAATTATTTTATCTTTAGTACATTAATTTCTTCAAAAATCGTTTTTATCAATTGATTAATCTGCACAAACAAACCTCAATAAAACCTATCCCATATCTTAGCATTATTTTAGGATCCATTTATGATAATCCATCAGATAACCTATGAATGCCCTCAATATATACCATAATTTACTTCTATGCCAGTGAACTGAGTGCAACAACACAAAAATAAATTAAATATGCAAAGAAAATTTCCTTGAATATTTGAGTAATGAATGTAATGCAAATAAAACTATGGCAATATCGAGTTTTAGTAATACGGACTATCTTATCGTTGAATATTTCAATTAACGTCAATTCCCAAAACTTACTTGCAAAACAAACAAAAAAAAAGTAATGCAAAGTGCCTTTAAAAACACAAATTTAACAGATTGCATTCTTATATCTTTTATACTTTGCAATGCAAGTATGATAAACATAAATTCGTATTTATATACCCATGCATTAATAACCAATGCAATAACCATGCTTAAATAACCATGCATGGGTGCATAAGTAATTTCCATTTGCAAGAAGAGCTATAGTTAATGATCCAAACTTATAAGCGAGACTATTTTGTTTGAAACTATAAGTTGGTCAGAGTTATTTTTGGATTCGTTCAAATAAAGTGAGAAGTAAAGCAAGCCATTCTCCGACTCGTAAACTTGCATTTCAAAGATGTTTTGTAATAAGTTGAAAAGGCATAAATGAGTATATTTGGGCAATCGTTCACATGGTTATAAATGCTTCAGTATTTTAATGCAGTTCATCAACGTTTTATAATTTATCTGAATCACGACTATATCGGTATTTTTATATCAACTTACATTTTTTATTATGAGATCGTGTGCAATTAACCGAATAATGAATTTTTTTATTTTAAGTTTATGTGGTTCAAAAGTTCCATATCCAGCAAATTGTGTCATGCACGCAAGCCTCATTTTGGTTCAGCACCCATGGATGGTGCATGGACCTCTAATTACTCTACATTTCCAAACATGGCCATGTCCTTCTACTCCCAGAAGTCATATTGGATGAACATTGCTAGAAGTAATACTTGCATAATCCGAAGTACAAGTTTGAATATAAAGCACGATGGCCTTAGACTTGTACCAACAACTACAGCAAACATTTTATGAATGTTTTCTTGTCGTTCATAATATTGAAACTGTAAAACTTGTACTAACTCTTACTTTACGAATCGGCTGTGGCTTTTTTTTATACTATTTTACTATTGTTCAGGTCAATTAAAAAATTACTAAATCCCAAGAATCCAAATTGAAAGCATACAACTTGGAACGTCGATCAGTTTCAAACAAAAAAATTAGAACTGACAAATTTCACAAACAATGTTCCTACGCGGACAATTTGGTTCAAATTAAACAATAAGTTTCATTTTCATTGATCTTGTAACGTTCATTTGTTAAATAAAAAGAAATAATATAACAAATTCACATCAAGTTTAAAGCCTAAAGCATTCCTCAAATATGAGTTCTAAAACCCTAAATTGAATTTATGGAATTCCAGTAATTTTTTCGGTATAGCTTTTGTGGACACTACATTTAGAGTCCACGACTTTCCAGCCTCCTAAGGCTGATCATCTATGTTTATATGATGCTAATTAAAATTTAAGACAATTAAGGAACTTACATCTGCCTCATCAGCCATATCTGCAAGCTCTTCGAATTTTTTGTTCCGAATGTGATGTGGCCTATCGTTCGTCAAGTATAAATGATTCATTGTTTTAGTAATCTTCGATTACGTTATCAGAGCGGACTGTTTTTCACCGATTGATAAGGCTTCTCACATCCGTTGACAAATTATCTATTTAATTGGAAAATAACAGCAATGAGTTCAACTCGAGATATTTCATTGTGAACGCAACGTCATATGCTGCCACTGAATTCGAAACTGATTGCAGGAAATGAGTACGAGTGCATTTACCTGTCGTTATGCGATGAATATGAGTTGTGAGGATGCCATATATGCGCTATATAAACGCCTTGTAGGGAACTGTGTTACATGCAAATGAGACCGCTTCATTCAATCCGAACGGAGGTCAGTGATGAAGAACAGACGAGGAAGAGTTCAAGAAGAGCCCCGAAGGTGTTCCATATGTGTGTTCATACAAGTACAAGCTTAAGCAACCATCACCTTCAGTTTGTTAAAGGGGAGATAAAAGCGCGAAAAAATTACAAGGTCAAAATGAGGAAATCAATAACCACCAGACTTGCCGGGTACCGCGGGTATTGATTGTGCAATATGCACGATTATTTACGAGAAATTTAACATCCAGTTAAATAATCTTCATATAATCTCCAATTAATGCATTCTTAAATCGACGAGTTAGTACTGGGAATGCATCAGAATAATTAAGTGCATTAATTAAACTAAAATTAAATTAATGATAATTTATCCGAAGTACAATATGTTTAAAAATCTAAATCGGCTGAAATATTCATGAAATTTCTTTATGAACTTGCACATTTCAACTGCATTTATGCAAATTCGACTTTTAATCGGCTAAAACTGATTGTGTGAATAACCCGAATGTTTTGCAAAATTTGAAACATTCAAGCATCGAGAAATAAAATGTACGGAAATTTTGGAAAACTTTAGAAATTAAACTTTGGAATAAAACTTTGGAAATTATTAAGGTGTAAAAACCGCAATGCATACATTTGTTCATGTAGGTCTACAATAATTTAAATTGTATTTTTGCTGTCGTCGTTCTCGTGATAAAGTGCAATTGTTTTAGTTCAGCTCGACCCCAAATAACCCCGTGACGTCAAAGCATTGTAAAATGTAATAAGTGATTTAATGATGTAATTCAATGGCATCATTCCAGTTACCAAGTTTATCAATCGTCCTTCTAAAGCCGGGTCTCCACCAAGACGTACATTGTACGTATACACACGTTTTTACAAACATATGCAAAAAAATTTGCCCTCCTATTAAATGTCTTTAATAGCTGTACAATTTTGATATTTATAAAATGGCGGTTGAAACAAACCCGGAGGGCAAATTTTTTGCATATGTTTGTAAAAACGTGTGTATACGTACAATGTACGTCGTCTTGGTGGAGACCCGGCTTAAGGAATCAGTTATAAAAATACATGCAATTTCTCAGAAGGTGCATAACGCGAAGTATTTCTATACGAACGATTGGAAGTTCAAGAGACATTTTTTGCTCACATCCGCCGAAGTCAGCGTTTCCGGTTGGAGCTATACCATGGCAACTTCTCGAGTAAAGGATCGGCTAATTAATACTTATCCACTTGATATAAGCAAATTCGACAAATTATTATTTCACAATACATAAGCTGCAGTCACAGAATGGATGGAATGACACATTGTATAAAACCTGATTCCAATTTGTTCGCTGCCATTAAAATTGTGACAAATCGATAAATAAAAAAATTGGTGGAAAATCGCTTATTAGAGGGATTCTGGTAAAATTGTAAATTTCGCTCCAGCATTCTATATGTTGATTGATAATGTAATATAAAACATTTCCACTGATCTACATTAGGGATTAGTTGCTATGAGAAATATGCCTGCTGCTTATCTGTTCCCAAAAATTACATTTTTAAATATCTGATATATATCTGATTATATATAAACTATTGTTACGAAAAAAATCTGGACTGCATGATTCTAAACATTTTCGAAATTTAATGGACTATCTTATCAGCCACAAGCATAAATCTTATCAGCTGACATCTTTATCATTTCAAACTTAAACGCTTGAAACTAGACTAAAACTAGACACAACCTAGACCAACTACTGTATATATTTATAAAGAATGTTATAATAAAGTCTGAAGTATGTGAAGAACGTTATAAAACATGGCAATTATTATTCGAAATCCAGAAAATTCGTACATCATGTTATTAAAAGAATATTATACATGTTAACGAGTCATATTTGAGTGTTTTTTTTACATGCAATTAATACCATAATTAGTTATTAAAATACATCATTATGATTTATAAGCGGCACTTCGAATGAATGGATCAAATATATATAAGCAATAAGCATATCAAAACATTCAATCAATGAACATATTTACTGCGTTTTGAGAATGAGCAATGCCATTTGGCAGAGTTTGTGGTATATGTGTCCTACTTAATCTCTGTTTACCAAGTTGACGTTATCGGTGCAACTGATACTCTCATTTTCCACACTATGATTTTAAAACTGGCGCCATAACAAGTATGCACAGGAACACAATAATGTAATTTTACAAAAGTATCAATTGATTAAATATGAAGTAGTAAGAATTATTACATAAATAAATCGATAATAAAGATTTAAAAAAATACCCATACAGAGTCGGATATAAATAGCCTCATTACCGGATTTCCTCACACTTAATGATGTAATGATTACCTTGTTTAAAATTTAAAGCTGGAGAATTTAAAATTGCCAGAATCCTAGCAGACGAAATTTACGCATTTTAAATGAATTTGTTCACGAAAGAATGCATTAACTTCTTGCTTACTATAAATATAATCTGTGTATTGTACTGAACTAATCATTTTCAATAATTTTTTAAAAAGTGAAATAATGAAAACTAATTTTTAAAAAATCAATTTCAATGTAGGTTACTGTGTTCATTTCGTATTTATCCCTAATTAAATCTTGCACAATTACAATGATTCGGGATCTTGATCATATATTTTCAAAGTAAACATTTTGAAAAAAAAGAACAATAGTGAAAACAAACTATGTCATTCTGATATTAACTTATGTGTCGATAAATTATTTCATTACAATGAATGATATCTTAAAGAAACACTGAAATATAAACTACTTCAACAAATTGGAAACACTTGTTCGTATATATATCTGTAATATATATACAATCTTTAAACAGTATAACTTGTATTATCTTTACAAGCGTAATTCTGTACATTCTTATCAAAAATGATTTGTCAAGGTGTACTCCTGCTCTAACAAATAAATATATTTGTAAATTATTTTCTCCAAAATACTATTAGTTCACTTCACTTGCATTTTGAGATTAAAAGTGTATACTAATTAATCCCACATTTAAATAATAACAAGTGTAATTTTTCAATTGTTCCAAAATTATTATGCAAAGAGGTATGTGAAATGCAGAACACATATCAGATACAAATATAAGCTTTACGTGGCCTAACCGTATGTAATTTTGACAACCATCAACATTAAATTGGTTGAAATGATGTTATGAATAAAAAATGTGAAATTATAAATGTTCTAATTTACTGTTGATTAATTTCGATATTCAATATGTTCATCTCCACTGCTACATTCTACTGCTAGATAGTAGCAGAATATAGAAGAAATGTATGGATGAAGGTTGTTCAATTACACGGTAAAATTAAACAGAGTATTGGCCATAACTTACCAGGATTAATTGAGAAAAAAATAATCGTTTGCCATATAACACCCATAAAATTGGGCTCACAGATAAATGCTCTCATTTTCCATACCAGCCGACTTCCGATTGTTGGCGATGATTGGCAAAGAAGTTGGGCCATTGCTCGGGATGTCTCTGTATGGCGTTGAATGGTTGAAACTGGATCCGTTTGTATCAGGAGTGATGAATAGTGGCAGGGACACTGGGTCGTTTGTTAGAATCTCGAGAGATGAGGGTTGACTGAGTCCAGAGCCATTCAAACTAACCGGGGTTTGCATGTGATACTTAACTTCAGCAAGTCCGGCGTGTACTTTAAAGTGAAGGCGGGATTCCAGACAATAACCCTTGTAGTTGTTTCTAGAATATTCAGGAATAAGATTAATGAATTGACATTTGAGAGAATCTATTCATTTCCCCAGGTAATTTCGGGTGCCATGATCCAGTCACTCACTTTGCAGTTTCAAGGAATTCCTTAGCTTCCGCAAATTTCCGTAAGTTTATGTACATGTATCCCAGTTCCAAGTACGTCCAAGGCAGAAGATGAATGTCTTCGCGGATTTTCTTTTCACTAAAATTAATTGTGAACAAAATGAAATCATTGCATATGGATTTGAAAATTGTATCCCTCAAATGAAAATATATTAAACGTTAATAATAAACCACATTACATGCACATGTTAATAAGGAACTACAGTGTATCTCTAAAATAGGAAAGCTGAAATTTTTGTCAGTTTTTCAAATGTAATATTGTATATAGTTATTATTGTTGTAAATTTTAACATTTTGGATACAGGGATTATAAAATGTACGATTTCCTGCTAAAAAAATTAGTTGAGTTTTCTAAATATAAATATTTTCTATTAACTACAAATAGTAGAATACACAGTTTCAAAAACATACTTTTGAATGATTTCTTTAAAACATTCTTCTGCCAATAAGGGGCTATTCATGTGTCTTAGACAAACGCCACGTAAGAATACACCCAAGCAGTAATTGTCCATGTAATAATAAGTTCCTGAAAATGAATTTAACCAAATGCGTTAACTCTTTACATTAACTCATTAACAATACATATTAACAACTCATTAACAATGGATGATTACCTTGCTTTGTCTTAGATAACTCTTCCAGATTACGTTCGACAAGTCCTAATGTTCTGGTGGTACATTCCAGGTTTTTTCCGACAATGAGAAAGTAGTTCCAAGTATATAAACATTCCTTAAAAATAATGTTCAATCATATTTAAATTTCATGAAACATATGCAAGTACTGATCACCTCAAAAGTACATTAAACACACCACTCCTGGAAGGAACAGCCAGTTATCTTGCGCAATGAAACGAAGTGCCCTTTTGCAATAAAATTTCTCCATTGGTATAGACTTTCCAGCAAAACGCCTTCGCAAAGATGGCGTAAGTCTAGATTTAGAATAATATATGTTATTAAGAGCAGTTTTGTATTATTAATGTTTAGGTGGATCAAAAACTCTGATAAATTACCTCATGTATTCGACAATCTTCTCGTGTTCTTCCTCGTTTAGATCGTTGCACAAAAGCATTAAACTGGAGTGCATATACAAAGGAATGGATTTGGACCAATGGCTTTGACTTTGCAATAAAGTTATAAAATGTCCTGATTGTCGATAATCTCCTAAAAAACTACAACAATAATTTATCACCATGTTAAAATTATGCCACAAAGTTAATTTACAACATTTAGCTCTGCATCATAGAAATACAATTTATTACAAACAAGTTGAAAACATTGGAATCATGATATTTATGAAAAATTTATTTTGAAATTTTCATAGAATATTTTAAGCTTAGTCAATCGCCACTTAAAAAATTGTAATGGTAATTAACAAACAAAAAATGTAAAGCAGGTTATTAAATTAGGCTAAATGATATTTTATTGCAATTATATAGATAATTGTTCATTTTACTTGTATTTCGTTTTATAAAAACCAGTATTGTAATCTATATTTCTATTTACAGACACATTAAATACCAGTTACTCACCTATGGCACCAAGCAAGTTCCCAATAGCATAAAAACTTTAACTGTGGCCATTCAGTATGTGCATCAACTGTACGACTCAAACTCTCAACAGCAAGTGTAATATTTCCCTGAATTTCTTCAGTTCTAGCCTTCAAATACTGAACAATGGTTCCCTATTATCAAAGAATTTTTCAGTCAAATTTTGGCAACGGGTACATACAAGAACATTAAAGGTTGAAAAAATAGCATAATTTACGTTTGGAAAAGCCTCCAATAATGGTGCTAATACTGCTTTGCAATAATCCATATTAACTTTTCCATTGCCTGAAATATGTTATTGTACAGAGAATTTCAAAATGTTTTATCATAAACAAAACGTAATTATGAAAATTAACATTCTAATTTGATTAGCCTTACCTAAAACATATGTAAAGACAACGTTGAACATTAATATACATAATGAACACAAGGGTCCTCGTATGCTTTTCTGCAGTTTTCGTCCTTGTTCAAGTTTGTTTATTCCAATGTCCTGAAAAGCAAAAATCACTTAAAAACAGAGAAGAAGAAAACAAAGACGTTGACAAATAACAAAACAACAAAAGCTAAAAAGCAAAGTACTACATTCTATTCTAAAGCAGTCTATACAAAATGCAATAATATTGTTTTAGGCTTCGAAGAAATATGGACAAATTAAGGATCACATTTTTTTGCATATTATGTATGATAGGAATGCATATACATTATACCATGCATTTAAAATTTAAAACAAATAAAAAATTGCTCCATGGACACTTAACCGGCAATGAAAACAATGCACTTGATTGATCCTGGTATTAAAAATAATTTTATCTACTGTTTCTTTTTATATGTTATTTAACGACTCTCGCGACCTGATAAGATTCAATGTAGGTCGGGAACGGTCGTGTCCGAATTTTAGAGGAACTAACCCGACATTTAAATTGCCTAAAAATAAACATAGAAAAGCTCGCAAATCACAATGAAAATAACCGACCTGGTCGGGAATCGAACCCAGGTTTCCAAGCTCGGTAACTTTCTCCGAAAAATTCGTAGAATGATTTAAATAAATTATGTTTAATACCAGGTCGCTAAGTGCCTGAATTTACCGCGGAAATGTTAGGCCCAACAACATTAAATTTAAGTTTATGTATTTCCTTTGTTATTGGGTAAAACAAAACTTGCAAACATTTGTTCACAGACGACACTTAAACACCTATTCCTACCATATGTGTGGAATCCTTGAACTACAAAATAATCCATTGTGTATAAGGAAATTAAAAAAAAGATAGAAATGGCATTAGCTAACAAGATATTTAGAAGTTGAATTTGAAGTGAGAAAAGCGGAGTATAAAGTCAATTTTGGAACATAAATCATTAAATGTGCTAAATATATACATGTATATCGGTCCTTACCATACTTCCAGAAAATCCAATGAATTCAAGTAAACGCAAAATTCGTCCAGGAAGCACAGATATTACCTGAATTAAGTGTTTAGATAAAAAAGGAAACAAGTCATTAAGTTATTATGTACTGTACAAACATGTATTTTAGAATAAAAACTATGACATAGTTGATATGCACTACTCATTTACCAAATTAAAGGTCCCAATTCCTAAGAACACCCCAGCTTCGAAATTCATTTTTAATTCTTCATTCTCCCATTTACGATGAGTAAGAATATCATAGCATTCTCTGCCAAATACACAATTTCAAAATTTCAAAGTTTAAAACGTTGCAACAAAAACTGTCAGTGTCGAAATATATTAATAATTTGATATGAAATACATTAAAAAATTCATAAAATCATCCTACTTGTAAGACATAAAACAGGACCGAATCCGAAATCCGCCTTTAATAAAACTAATCAAAGACTCATCTTGAACAAAGGAAGACATGGCTCTCAAAAGTAAAAGTTCAGCATAGATCAACTCAGCATGAACTTCCTCTGCAAAGGCAAAATTGTCAAATGTCACAAAAAATCGAATTATTTCTAAAAATAATTTTTGTACTACACACCTTCCGTGTAGGCATTATAATTGGGTCGCTTCACTAATTTGGTCACAGAGTTGTTAGATAAGGTACTTTTCCTGCGCTTTTTATTGCATAATTCGCTAGCCTCATGGACAAGACGATAAGCTAATTCCACGTCGTGCTAAAATTATCAAACATTCAGTTGTTTTTAGAGAAGAACTCAATAATTCGAAATAAGTTTAGCTCCAGCCGGAAATGCTGATTTCGGCGGATTACTAATTCTCTGCACATTCATCAAATCCGCCAAAATAAACATTTCCGGCTGGATCTACAATCTTCTCGTGGGAAAGTGAATATTTTTGTGTGATTCTTACTGGGTCAAAGGTTAACAGTGCTTGGCAGAAATGGAGAGCAGAATATCCCAATGCATGATATATACTGCTGTGAATCCTAGACAAATAATAAATACAAATTAAGTGAAAAAAATTGGCTTATTAATTTACCTTCGAATATTTATCATGCAAAGTTTTTACCATGGTTTTAGATTATCTGCAGCTTCTTGAAAACGATTGTTCAAAAACAGATTAAAGCTGTGATGGGCTGCTCTGACAGATGATAAGAAGTCCATTTCTGGCTGTCTGAACAACGAATTTACATTATTGTTTAGTGTGTATGCATTTCAAAGACAACGATGAAAGCAATACAGAAACGCGGTTTTTTTAAAAACATAAAAACAAACACAAAAAATTGTACCATAAAGTAATTGCAATTTTTTAAAAAAAAATTTCTCCAACAATGGCCACAATGGCCTGCAGACACAAATTATTTCAAGAAAGCAGTCTGTATTTGTGTTTAATGGCAGACTTGAAACAGATGATTATTTGCCAAGCATATATATGTATTTTCATTGTCTTAGCCATGAACTTTGTAAACTTGAAATCATATAAATTATATGAATTTATAGATCATTGTACAGCATCTGTATGTAATAATTATATCATGTAATTATTAGTACTTTTTGAATTAATGTATAACATACATGTAAGAATGAATGAACATTTTTATTTTGCAAAATATTCATATCATCATCATAGAATGTATAATAAAAATATATAGTAAAAATGAGTACAATGGATGAATCAGATTTTGAAACCAAATATGTTTAAATAAGTAAATAGCATTGAATTCTTACTCTGGAATTGTATCAGGAGCATCTTCAAACTCCTAAAATAAAAGATAAAACAACAATTTTAAGTAAAAAATAAGTTAGAAACATGTTCCCAACCAAATTAAATACCGCATGTTAATTTAATTTTAAGAACTTCTGGGTAATTATTTGCAAACTGGTATTCAGTAATAAAAATCCGGCAAACCAAGGAAAAGGAAAATATTCATGTTTTGTTTCGGAAATATTAGCACATTTTGGCTTGATTCCAAAAACATTCATATAGAATCTAATGCGGAAATAATATGATAATGTTGAAATAATATAATTACAAAGATATGTACAATATTTTGTATACTCCAATCAATGCAAAATAATAAAATGGTAAGCGAGTTCTATAATATATTCTATGATGTTTAAAAAAATTATAGAAATTTATTTAATTATTTATATCAAAAAATTCCCGATAATGTCAAGTTCACTGTCAGTAAGAGTAATTACTTAATTATACAATAATAAATTTTTTTTTACGCCTTAGGAATTAGCCAGGTGTATGCTAATATTAACGCCAATGAGTTGCAAATACGTTGAAGGTATTATAGCAACACTTTTCTTGGTAGATTTTTTAAATAATTTATATTGGTATACACATATATAGTCATTTTTATCAAATAGTACTTTCAGAGGAAAACATAATATTCTGCATCGCAATATTTTTACGATATATTTCTGTGATCCTTTTGTGCAGAAATTAGATAAGAATTTTTTCCAAAAAAATATATTCAGACAATTTGGAGAATGGAAAATGTATACTTATTTTTTCCCTTATTATTTTCTGTACAATATTTTTACACAGCGCATATGTAGTATACTCGTCACTTGACGCAAACGAAAGTAATGACATTATAAAAAAACGAGATTTTTTGTTAATTTTGCCTAAAGCCTCCAACTGGCCTCTCATTAACTACATATCAGGTGTGCGTGCTATGAATACATTGCGTACTACAACTTTAGTGCCCTAGTTTAGTAGCAGATTTCTCAACTGTGAATAAGAACCCAAATCCAAATTGGGGTTGATAGCACAAGTTGATAAATCCTTGCGAGCAAGGGGCCTGTTTTTTTTGCTTTCAAACTGCATTATATATTGCATTTTTTTCCACATTATTGTACATTAACACGAAATATTGATTATAGGAACAACCGTTTACGAGTAACGTGTAAAATAGTTAAGAGGGTATCTAGGTGAACATGCCGGAGAACAAGCTGACGAGGACACTTTTTAGGATACTTAACATTTTAATAAGTATTCCAATCACACAAACATAAGATGGAATACATAGCATTGCCTATGGCTAATAACCTTGCTAAGAATTGATACCCTCTATCATTCTTTAAGAAAATCTCAAGTTTACAAATGATTTAGGGTGTAAATAAAAACTAAGGATAAGACAATTTAGAACAATTGACGAGAAATTGCGAAAGAAGCCTTAACAAATATACAAAATACTAAAAAAAAGCCGAAAATGACTTGGGTGTTAATTATTAAAGGACATGTAAAGGTTAATTGCGACCATATCTCATAAACCTGATTAAAACAAAAGTATAAACTTCATTTATAAAAACATTATCAAGGATTTATGGCTTAAAGTCATTTGCTACATGTACATGTACCGTAGGGCTTTACCAACTGCGTTTTTTATCGTCTATATCAGGTCTGTTATAAAAAATACAAAAAACTGGATTGCGGAAAAAACTTTCTTTCAATTGATTAAAATACCAATAAAATCGTGTCATATCTTTACTGCTTTCACATGCAATGATGCGTCCACAAATAACACAAAATGGGACAATTCGAAACTTATTTTGGGAACATTTTTGGACAGTCTTGGAATACTAAGAAGCGCCTGTTTCAGGGGTTATATAACAGCGGGCGTAGTTAATGAGTGGACTTACTAGGGCAAGTTGAGGCACAGCAGCTGCACGAAAAATACAAGTAAAACTGTACCAAATATTAATGCTAGTCACTTGCTACATAACATAAATGCATGATAATACACACCGTAAATCAATCTATTGCATGTTCTTGACATGGGATGTACCTTGTGAAATACATCTGGGATCTGGCCTGCATATACTATATCACCTAAGATGCGAATATTTCTGGTGCAGTGAACCATGCAATAAATATACTATTGATAATTTCGATGTGACTGACGCTATTCACAAATCATTTATTAACAGGAAACCGATAGTGTTTAGTCTGCGATTAGTAAAAAAATTATAATCAGAGAAATTCCAACGATTTTCCCTTATGAATTATATTGGTATATCTGGCAATAATGGTACAAATTTAATACTAGGTCTGAACTATATCAAATTACTTTACATTTTAATTTATTACACTTATTACCAGTAGACCAAAATAATGTGGACACTTGTTACAGCTACTTCTTGGAATGAATACATAGTACAACAGCCCCAGTGACGGATTTTAGCCTATTTGGATTGAATTTATGCAAATCGCTTTTTGCATTGGGGCGAAATCCATTACGTGACTTGGGCTAATAAATTTCCTAAGATTACATTATTTTTCCCACCTCCGTATGCTCATACTACACGGTTTAATAGTAAAAATACAAATTTAATTATTTCTCTCTCTTATCTATATCCTTAATATGCGTATACCTGGAGTGGGTTACATATGCTTTTTTATAATAACAAGGTCAATTAAATAAAAACTTTATGACACACTGATGATTTAAAAACAAAACAGTTCCGTTCTAACGAGAGTTGTTAGAAAAATATTCTGGGTAAGCAATTACATGAAACTAAACGCTCTTAGCATCAACAAAATGTATTCTCTAAACCAGCTTTTTGTCCTTGTTTTTTCTTTTGAATTGCAAAGACCCGTAGCCATAACCAAATTAAACTTTTAAGTGCATTTTGCATAAAAATTCATTTCAAGTGTTATCTCAATTTCTAAACTTTTAATAAGTTTTTTCCACAACAAGCATATACAATGGTACAGTTAAATAATAATACATGAATAAATATAAGTTGTCGAAAAACGTAGGTTTTTGAGAAATGAAATTACATCTAATTGAGGTTTTAAAAGATATCAAACAAAACCAATTCTTGTATTTCATGTCTAATCGTCTGCCAAATGAGAACAGACCCATTTATATGTTGGTCAAAAACTTACCGTAAAATTGTAGTTATACCTGTAGCTTCGTTAATTATTAAAAGCAATCTCGTACCAGTTTTATAAAACTACTTTTGGGCTTTTTTTAATATTAATATCAATTTGATATTCCCCTCCATGACACACAAAAATAAGTGACTTTCGTTCAAGGCGGCTTAATTTAGATCACACGCTTACCAAGGCAGGCAATTAAAAGTTCATGTATTTTGTTCATTTAGAACTATCACACCTTCTGCTTTCGGCGTTTTTCAGGTTTACACAATCTGTTTATTTACACAAGGACAAGACTTCTAGCTGAATTTCTCTTGACCAGGGTTAGTCGATAAATTCCAATTGACCATGAGGTCAAATATTTAAAAAAAAATTGCAAATCAGAACAATTTGAAATTCCCAATCCTTGATTCATTAATCAAAATTCATTTTTAATGAACTTTAATGGCGCCGCAGGTAATTTACATTCAATTAAATATCAATAATATAATTAAAAAAATCAGTGAATATAAATTATAAAAAATAATCTTAAAACAGAAAACGCGAGGTCAACATGCATGGTCTAGGATAGGTAAACCGTAAACCACAGTCGCATTTCATGTGGCCCGCCACCCCTACAGAATATCTTAATGAGGGTGTTGGTAGATGAAAAATTCTCCACATATTTAACATGTTGTCATAGATTATAAAGTATATCATTATTCATTAGGCACCCAAGACCTAAAATTTACTAACCCGTAGGACTTAAAAAATAGTTCTAATCTTGTGTAGTGCAAGCAAGGCTGCATGCATAAAAGACTTAAAACATTTCTAACTTCAAAAAAAAAAAAAAACTTTGCCCACCTGGTAGCCAGTGGTAGGTAAACATTCAAATGTTGCATAAATACAGATGTTGGACACAACATTCTGGGGATATAATTATAATTTTTGTTTGCAATATGAATGCTGACTTTGATAATAAATTGCATGTGTTGACTTTGATGATAAATTGCATGTGGAGTGCAGCATTCCACCAAATAAAAAATTCATAAAATTTAGTAAAGCTTAATTTTTCTAGATTACCCCATTCTCCTTGATTATTCCTCAAAGATAATTATAAAGAAAGCTTACAATGTACATACTTGTTATTACATTTTTGTACACATTAACACAAAATATTAAATTTCTTGTAAAAAAAATTAGCCAATAAGTTTTTATGCACATGAGTATATGCCTATTCTAATGTTTACCACGACTATATATTTTATAGTATTCAGATGTTTATCCTGCACTAATATATTAATATTAATATAAACTCACCTCTTCATTATCACTGATGTCCTCCGCCATATCAGCCATTAAATCGGAGGGCGGTCTAAAAATTCGATTATGTCAACCCAATAATATCCAAATCTGGCCCTTTTCCTGGATGCTTTCCGTTTGAACGTCAGCCTCCGAGCCTCTCTGAATGATGAATAAGCTATAGCCCGTTCACTTCTTTCCTTACATCTGGTGACTTGCGTGACCACTTTTTTTAGTCATCTTATCACAGCATCCCAGCTCGAGGCATCCAGAGCGAGGTCACGACGTCACTGAAGAGCGATGACGTCAGATGCAGGCGTATATGCAGCAGTGCTGTCAAGTGCAAAAATTATGATCCAAAGAGTTCCCCTATTGAGAATAACTTCCATTATTAATTTCGCGAGATAGTTATTACAATATTTCTTAATTAATCACGTATTATTGATAAAAAACATTTGAAATATAAAATTTATTTTTAATTAAATTGTTACTAACGTGGTTAGGGATACTGTTTTATCGTGCATACTCATCCGGCATAATTCGACCACCACCGCATGATCGTTCGACAAATTTAGTGTTTCTTAGCAAGGCTAATTTATTAAAAATGAATAGTATTTCAAGCGATCCCAAGCGTCCAGAGAAAATTCACAGGTAACACTAGGCTACTTGGTGTATTTTTATGTTTATAAACAGGACTTTACCCATATAGTAACACTGTTTGTATGCTAGGTATAAGCCTGCAGCTGTAGGAACTGCAGGGACGCCTGGAGATGACCCAACCCCAGACTATATGAATGTACTTGGAATGATATTTAGCATGTGTGGATTAATGATGAAGGTATATCCATTTGTTTATTAAGTAAACTTAACGATGACTATGACTAGTCATGCTATAACATATACTGTAGGTCTTGGCAGCGAACGATGCATGTATGTATTAATTCTCATATCATAATTGCCTCTATTGCGATATATGCAAAAAATTGTGCAAAAACCTGAAAACAGCTGGGCATTTAGAAATGCTGAAAAGTTGGAAATAGATAAAGTTCCACTTCTAATAATTCTCATTGAATATTTTATTTGCAGTTGAAATGGTGTGCCTGGGTGGCTATATATTGTTCTTGTATAAGTTTTGCAAATTCGAGGGTCAACGATGACACTAAACAAATCTTAAGCAGTTTTATGTAAGTCTAAATTTGTACGTTTTGTGAGGAGTAACATTTCTAATTGCTCGATTAAACATTTATAATCTGTTTCAGGCTTTCAATATCAGCTGTTGTGATGTCTTACCTTCAAAACCCTCAACCCATGGTGCCTCCGTGGTCTTCGGTTTAACGTCTGGAATGGGAAATGTTTACGAGCTATGCCAATTGATACCTATTAAATAAAAAGTTTTAAATACAAAATACTTCGTTCATCTTTGTCAGTTATTCAAATCTGTACAATATGAAGATTTGGGTCAAGGTGCGGTCAACCAATATAGTTTAGGTCTTTACTAGCTGTGTGTGCATATAATCTTATTACAGTATATAAAGAAGAATATTCATGTACACTGTTATTTGTATGCAATAACTACTATTAAGTATTACAAAGCCCACAAATAAAAAGGAAAATACATGCAATCATTTTCAGACATTTACTGCTAGTAGAAAATTAATTATAATATGCATTATTGACATCATGAATATAATGCTTGTAAATGTTTTTTGAATAACTATTTCTAAATCTGAAAACAATTTGGAATTTTCTTTTGTGGTGTCCCAAATATGCGAAGAAAATTCACTTTTCTCAGTTGGTATGGCCCAAATAAAGCCCCCCCAAAAAACTTTTGTGTAAACTTCTGCGCTCCACTGTATTGCTTTACTTCCCATAATGCAATTGGTAAAAATATATTTTTTTATCACCTTGCCAAACTTAGGAGGTTAACTATCAAATTTAACATCATATTCGTACCTTTAAAACATGGGTATTGCTAGAGTTTTGAAAACTGTTATATTAGGAGCCCCTGGCTCGGGAAAGGGAACAATTTCAACCCGAATTGTGAGAGATTTTGGCTTGAAGCACTTGTCAAGTGGTGACCTCTTGAGAAGTCAAATCCTGAAACAAACTGGTAGGATCCAATACTATTTTTTGGTTTTTGACAGCTGCTATATTGCACCTAGCTTAAAAAGACGGAACCTGAATTACATTTAAATGGTTTTTTAAAGATGTAGGCTTGAAAGCCAAGGAATATATTGCTAAAGGGCAGTTAGTGCCAGATGAAATCATTATACGCCTTCTGTCAGACGAAATTGCAACAATGAAAGGGCAGAATTGGCTTTTGGATGGTAAGTATTGAAGGTATATATGAGGGGATGATATTAAATTAATACAATAATGTTTCATGATAGTTGTCATTTGGAAATTGTAATTAATTCATAAATTATCAGTAGCTGCTTATACTGCTATTGTAGGTGTTCTATGTGCAGTTCTATATTGGAAATTCTGTTTCAATATTTGTGTCAACTGAATG
Source organism: Julus scandinavius (assembly GCA_034696685.1). Classification (NCBI taxonomy): domain Eukaryota; kingdom Metazoa; phylum Arthropoda; class Diplopoda; order Julida; family Julidae; genus Julus; species Julus scandinavius. Next base: position 33,829 of record JAQGAE010000089.1, on the reverse strand, counting down.
AGAAATAATGTAGCAATTATATTGTTCAAAAATTCCAAAACGTATAAACTCGAAATTTTTAAAGTTACAACCAGATAGCAAGTTTTGTGATAATCTATCGGAGATACTATATATAATAAAAATAAATAGTCGAGATATATTTTACATTAAGTTAATTTCCAAAATTGGGTCAAACATGTTCGAGGGCAATTAAAGCATTTCCTAAAAAATGGAAGGGATTCATAAATTCAATGTTTATCTTGATGGCCGCTTGAACAAGTTTTATATTAATTGCCATGAAGTCTAAATATGTATTTGTGATTAGTAAATTACATTATTATTGAATGTCAAATAGTCAACCACCAATACCTCTCTTCAACTAATCTCTAGGATTTCCTAGGACAAAACATCAGGCAGAAAGTTTGCAGAAGTTCGAACAACTAAATCTAGCAGTAAATCTAGATGTTCCGGCAGAAGTAATTGTTGATCGAATTAAAGGAAGATGGACACATCTTGCCAGTGGTAGAATATATCACACTGAATTCAACCCACCAAAACAACCAGTTTGTTAAATGCCATTCGTTTTTTTCTTCTTGGGGGTAAAAAACTGCCTCTACACTAAAATTGTTGTTTTGAAAGGGTATCGATGATGTCACGGGAGAAAAGTTGGTGCAAAGAGAAGATGATAAAGAAGAAGTTGTTTTGCAAAGACTAGAGACTTACCGGAGAAACGTAGATCCAGTCTTAGATTACTACCGGCAAGTTCAGAATCTTTTAGTTGACTTCGTATACGTGTCTCTGGGTCTCGCATTAACTTTTATCGTTTCCTTAGGAGCTTGGGCATTCTTGAAGAATTCCATGGGCGTGAATCAAATGAAATTTGGCCCAGAGTTCATGCATTCCTATCAAGAAAGATTCAACCAAAATCAGGTCCATTTTAACAACACAACTTGTTATGCCATTTGTATTTTTGAAAGTCTAATTTGTAATAGCATGGATGTTATTGTTATTAAGAACAGTGAAGCTACTAGACATTATATATTTCTGAGGGATGCAGAATTTCCAACATCCCAAAAAATAAATTTAATACAAGGGTTAGTTAAGGTGTCTAACCATGAGAATATCAATTTAAATAATATTGCATTAATGCTTACTTGGTATGGTAATAAATGTGTTGTCAGTTTGGCTATATGATAATTTATTTAACATCATTCGTGGTTCTTAGATTACAAATTCGAGGTTCATTAATCATTTAATATTTACAAATTAAAACTTAATAAAAATTCCAGTCGAAGCATTAAATTCCCGTGCGCACACGATTCTTCATTCCTAAACCAGAATATTTGTATGCATAATGATCGCCAAATGGCTGGCGTTATTTACACGGTTTGGAAAAAACCTGCCATGTCCAAAAACTAGATCGGTTCTACTACACATAGGTTGACATAAATTAAGGCATTCGCTGTACATTTTTGGTTTTACAAAAAACAGTTTTGGGCATACATAAGTTAATTATATGACCCTTTTGCAGGCAGATTGTAATGAAGTGCGACATCACTATCATTTGAACATTTGTTGACTATCAGCCCAAATTGGGTGCATGCACCCAGGGCTGTCCATTACTTACCGTTGTGCAACTTTCATTTGGTTAATCTGTTAGTGAGGTCAACTGTCTTAATTCGAACTGGGTATTTTTTTGCATTTGTGAGTAGCTGCTACCATCCTTATTTCCAACGAGTGGAAATATTGTCCACTGCAATGTTATAAGAAAACAAATTCACTGAAATCTTCAGAGTTTGGTCTCGTATCCTCCAAGGCAGATGAATGCACAGAGTTGAAAGACTGGTCACAACTTAAACTTTGAAGAAGATCATATGGAGTAGGGTCAATGTTTTTATCGGCCACCACAAATATTGGATAATCTGCCTGTGAAGGTGTCAGTACCTGTAATAAAGCAAACGTTTTCATTGGCAAGATTTTACCGATGCAAGGTATCAGTGCCATACTACATACCTACAATTGGTCATTAGTTTAAATTGTTACATAGATACCATATGCAATTGTGTATCATAAGTCACATACTTATGGCAATGCTGATAACAAATCTTCCTGCACATTTATATACCGTATTAACTAATGTATTGACATTCAAATTATAATACTTTCACTAAATGTGTATATTGCATAATACCGGCAATTACATAGGCGGGGGAGAAAAAAATTTCTGAAAAATTCATCAACTAACCTCCTGGCAAGATGATAAAAACTTCACCACTTCCTCTTTCGTCCTGCAATAAAAGCCAATCGTGCAGCTTGGATCCATCCGAGAAAATGATAGTTTGCGCGGAGACTGACAGTGAAATGACTAAATAGAAAATATGTCATTAATTACATTTTGCCTACGGCAAGTACAAAATAATCAATGAAACGTTTCTGCTACCTGTAAAGGGAAACTGTCCGAGCGTACATCAACTGCTTCTTGGCAATAATGAGGATCCAGGTGAATAAATTTATCGTCTAAATATGCAAAACCACAGAGGCTTAGTAAAATGCATCCCTCAACAAATACAATCTTAAAACACATTTGACAAAAGCTTGCCTTGCCAACCAACAAAATACAGGGAATGCTTTGGCCTTCCACCTATTATTCCGATGCAGTATTCATTTGCCAAAACATCTTGGACACATTTAAAATAAATAGGATTGAGGACTTCACCACCGAGCCGTACTGGAACCAAAATTATAACTCCTTTCCACCGAGTGTGAGCTGCTGCTGAAGAACAAGCTAATCTATCATCTTCATTTTCGCTGTCAAAGCTGCTGCAGAGATTGAATACATCCTGCTTGTAAACTAAAAAGGAAAATAAGAAAAAGTTTTAAAAATGTAGAATATAGTGAATATTTTAATTCAATCGTGTTACATTTCAGTTTCAGTAATACTACAATAAAGTTTCCTTACCTGTACAATCTTGTGCTACATATACACAAACTTCATTTAATAAATTATCTTCTTTAGTAGAAACTTCCATACACTGTCTTTAAAAAAAAATCAATGAATATAGGATTGCAGTTCCTTACAATCAATTGAGATTATTTCTTAGTAAATTAAAGTTGCCAACTTTAAGATGTGAGCGACTGATGCAGGCCCATACCAATCACCGGCTTTTTTGCCTGTACTTTCTCCAATCGCCACTAAGGTGTGAAGTGAAAACGGGCTGAATCGAGACGGAGCGTCGCCAAACCATCGCACGATTTTACGGTGAAGGGAATCGTCACCGGGATTTTCAAAGTCAGTCTTCCATCTCCATGCTAACGAGTGAGTAGATTATTGCAAATTATTAATAATAAGAAAACAATTGAGACGTTCAAAGGATTGTGTGAACATACATCGTCCGAGAAAATGGCAGACCAATGCCTGTGCTAACAACATCTGTCCACTTCGTAGCATACATCCCCAGCCACAGTCCGTGGTAAATGACGATCCAGCTAAAGTTGGGAATTCTCGCCGGTAAGTAAACCAGATTCGACTTATAAAATCCAGCTTAAATACATCGATTCCATAGCTAGATGAAATTGCATCTTTGGAAGAATCTGGGCAGAGTTTTCTATGATAGCATTGTCCCAGGAACCATATTGGACTGTCTCGGCTAAAATTGGTTTTCATGCGTACGGTCCAGCCTATAATAGAAAATGTGAATGATTTACTAATTTTTAAATTCAGGTAGATATTACTATCATCAGCGTCACATCATACTATACATGGTAATACATGGTATTGAGCTGAAATTCAACTTCATCAAACTGACATGCAGAAGAAATAACATATAATTTACATTCTATACATTTTTAAAATTTACCATTTCAAGGACCCTCGAGTTCATGCCACTATATACATTGCATAGTATTTTGAGAAGCGTTATTAAACCAGTACTGCAGCTCAGATTGTACAAAGGTAAATTTTGCCGAATGATAATAAGAAAATAAGTTTAGCAATACAGGAATAAGCAAATATCTTATTATTTGTTGCTGCTGATAGCCAGCTGGCACATGGTGCTTTTCTAAATTATGATGAAATAAGGCAAGACGTATTCTCCATGATACTCTGTTTGAAAAACAAAAATAAACAACAAAAAAACAGGTCAAACCAAAGTTTTTTAGGCACCTGTCCCATAAACACATAGAATAAAGTATCCTTAGCCTACTGTTATCATGCCCCAATTTAACATGTAACAGCTAATCCAAATATCCTTGGCGATTATTTTGAAAATTTCTGCTCCATATTAACTTATTAGATAAAGGTTTGCCATAAAGTATTTTCCATACTAGCTTTGTAAAAGAATTTAATTTTACTCATTACCCTATTGTTAATACACTATAGAAATGGCTTCTAAGTAATGATACATCTTTAATACTAGTATATAAATGTAATTTGAAAGCAAGATGAAAGTCATGAAACTCCCTAAACCTGTCCCAAACACAACCTCTACACAATATAATTCTCAAGAAAGGATATTCTAATGAAGATGTCATAAATCAATGAATATATATATAGACTAGTAATGTTTAAACATTAAGATGATTATTGGGTGCATAGAATAAGGGACTATTATGCCTATTCTCTTTTAAATAACAGATGCAAGTTGTTACAAAACTGGGCATATGTAATAAATATTTTATCAGATTAAACAATGCCAGTTACACATTGGCATAAAGCCATGTATCCAAGCATACTAAGCACATAGTATGTCATAATATTTAATATGCATGCGATAACTTAGGTTTAAACAAATACAATCATAAAACTAGCAATGCACTTATAAAGTTTAGAATGCATTAACAAAGTAACATAGCCAATATCTTCAAACTTAGTAATCCCATAAAGTAACACATTTTCATTACTGTCGATTTAAATATTAAGCTCCATCTCTACATTAGAAAATACTGCACTAAGGACAGAATAAATATGTGACAATTTTTTCATATGATCTTGTCAATTATTTTTAACTGATCTATGATTGAGGTGTTAAACAAAAATTATAACAGTGACCAGTACTTATGTCGGTCAAGTATATTCATCAATGCTAGCTAGGTCATGCAATGTATGCATAAAAAGATGTAACTACCACATTCATCATTGTTTCATTTAATTTTTTTTGCAAAGTAGTCTTATATATTGCCTTGAAACAAGAAAACTGGCAGACTGCCCTCTGGCACAGGTCTACAATTTGACTAGTTACTATTTACATAGGTACAAGTTGAGAAACGTGAGGAGGAAAGAAGGGGTACTTGGGGACTCAGTAATAACACAGCTTATTTGGTCTGAAAATGAAGGGTTGATTATTAACACCAAAGGCTAAGTGGGGATAAACTGTGCTTTCAATAAAAAAATGACCCTAATCTTTATTTGTCTACTGTCCCCAATTTAACTTAAGTACTTTTAATTCTGCAGTCAGGAAGAAGACAAGGGCAGAAGTCCTAATTAAGCTTTTAAAGTTAATCCTACATATTATAATTCCAAAAGGAAAACTGTATGGTTTTTTTGTCTCAATACCAGCAATTAAGACTATTTAGGATTCTAGAGATGATTTTCGCCACCTTTGGGCATTTCATTTTCAATGGACTTTGAGACGTCAGAAAAAGGGGAGTTGGTAAAAGGGCACAAAGATGGGATTTAAATTCCATGTCTTTTGCAGCTTCCCATAATAAGAAAGGGTTATGGCTTGTGACCTATATATACACCAAAGTTGAGAACGATTTAGGTAACGTACTGGAAATCGGTTGTTTTATAATCTCAATCCTATCAACACATATACCCAAATAATATATGTTAAGTAATGATGTCAACCACTTTCAGCAATGATTCTGATACCTAAGCAAGTCTCCAAGCAGAGATCATAGCTTAGTGTAAATGAGGGAAATCCCCAGAATAACTTAACTTAGACGATTTTATAAGGAAACAGCTGTTAGATAGTATAAAAGACGTATGATAGTAAAAATATCTTCACAAATGTCAATTCTGAGTATGCATAGTAGCGCATTCATGATTCATCAAGTGAACCATTCGACACTTTTCCTTGAAATGTACACATATTAATTAGTTTCATCCTTCACCTACTTTGAAAGCCTTCCTTACTCACCGTATTTCACATTATTCCATACAGAAAGTAGTTTAGTTTTAACTTTGTCGTGGGATTCGGCTTCGTCGGAATCGCTCACCAATACATTACTTTGCTTTAAATTTCCTGTCCTCAATCCAGTCGACATTTGACTCCTTGATTTCGCTAATTCACTTTCCGTACATTTGTGAGTAGTTGCGCCGAATTTGGGAGAATCTTTACATTTGGAATTCGTCCGAAATAAACTAGGTCGCGCGTCTCTGGAATTCCCATTTGCACGTTCATCACTCTTACACAAGTTGGGGTATTTATCGCGTGACGGACCTCTACCTATTCTTTCCATTGCATAATTTCTTTCTTGAGAATTCCAATTCCAAGTACCCATGTGTGAATCGGAAAGTGTATCTGCTCCTACCTCTTCAAAATCACTGGAAACACTCGATCTATGAACCACGAATGACGACGCCATCGCACTAAATTCCAGAGTGCACTTCCATCCTAACCAAAAAGCACTAAACAAGAGGACGAAAAAGTACCAATTCAACCCATTCCGATTTCAATCTCCGTTCCTTATTTAGAAGTATGATTTTTTAGTTTCACATAAAATCTTTAAAACAACAGCTAATGATAATCCACTATCTGTTGTTTTAAAGAATTTATGTGAAACTAAAAAGCATACTTCTAGATTTCTCATATTTTTCATTTCTAAATCAAAATCATTTCTGACCAAAATCACGGTAGAAACTCTATAGGGAAAAGTAGAGAGAGTAGTTTGGCAGCACAACCAATTTTTCAGCGTAATCCTAACTACGCGGTCGGCATAATATTATGTAATAATTTCCTAACCAATAAACAATGGACAAGTCGACAGAAACGTGACCGATTAACCTATTCCCATTTTTCTAAAAACAGTATCCAGAAGAAAGGTGCCTTTTGTTTCCATATAATTGATTTTAAAGACGGATTAACAAATCTGCATTATGGATAATAAAAAAATAAGTATTTTCATTTCGAAGCTAAACATTCTAGGACTGACTCACGGGGAAGGTAGAGTGGCCAGTCTGACAACACAGCCAATATTCAACATGACCACGGACTTTTGTTGTTGAAAACAACCTTGAAAGGTGTAAAGTTTAAAGTACGCAGGCAAGAAGCCAGTTGTGAGATAACAATTACTTTTAGATCACGGTTTTGTGTTGCAGTACGGTGACAGTTATCATGTCAAATCAAGAAAGTAGCGATGCAGATGGTGCATTTGCATTAAAGAGTACGTCAAGTCCAGTCAGTAACACTAGGGCGCAATCAGCTTCAGGTGGGTGTGGTAATTACGCAAAGGCAGCGACAATAAGGGATTATTAATTAGTGTTCATTAATGAGAAAGCATTAGAGGCTAGAGAATTAATTTCCAGAATCTCTTTGGTGGCATTTTTTTCTATTCTCACGGCAATAGAAATAGTAGCTTAATATCTTTAGAATATGGGAGAAATAAAGTGAAGTATGTGAAACAATGTCTAGAGTTATGCATCATCCAAATGATGTATTGTTTTTTAATACACAGAATCTCCAAAATGTGAAGTCCAACCGCAGACAGTTAATAACCCCGAAGAATTTCCCAGGACGAATCCTGAAATCCTTATTGAAGCCTCGATAGCTGATGATGAGCAGTCTACGAGGACTGTCCCGGTAATTGTCATCAGTCCTAGTGGTCCATTGGTCGACGAACAAACGTCACCCACCGACAGTGTTAGTCCTGAAACATCACACGACAATGCATCCCCTGTTGCAGTTGTCAATGAGCCCAATGAGCAACTGGTCACATTTGAGGATAGTGAGGAATTGTCTCAGTCAGTTGAATCTGTAAGCACCGAGCCAACGCAGGCAGATAATGCAAACGATGAACAGATTCCATCGAGTGAATCTCAACAGGATGCTTCGGAAAGCGAAGTTCTCACTCCTTCGGAACCGTTGGTTGGTGCCACCTCATCACAGGAAAGTGCTCTTAAACAGTCCATGTATAAAGTGAAACTGATAAAGTGGAAAGATGCTAATGTGCCCATAGTCACACAGAACGAAAATGGTCCTTGTCCTCTAATAGCAATTATTAACGTGCTGCTTATAAAATCGAAAGTCAACCCATTTGGAAGCAAAGTTGAAATTAGTGCCAATGATTTGATGGATTACTTGGGAGAATTTATGTTTTTGAGTGCACCTAAGGTAAGTTTGTATTTATTTGCTTACTGGCTAAAATATGAATGTTACTATCTGTATCACGAATTCAAAAATGTATCTCTAAATTAAACCAATGAAGTGCATTTGACACAGACACGTAATGTTTATAATTTCTGGCATTAGCTTTTCCACAATCTAACTGAGATGAATAAAGTATTCTATTTAAGAACCATTTTGTGATAGATTAGTACATTTATGATTTTAGTAAGCATTCAGTTGTTTGTTGTTTGTTTAAATATGTATTGTTTTTGGCTATTCAGGACATATCAGATGGGGACCGTTTAGATTATGAGCAAAACATGCAGGATGCATTTTCAGTCTTTCCAAAACTGCAGACTGGATTGGACGTCAACGTAAAATTTACGGGGTGCGGATAACAAAACATGTGCAGTATTCTAGGTTGCAGAAGAGTCGACAGACAGCTAAAACACTGTTTTTTTGTTTTGCAGAGTCCGGGACTTTGAATATACTCCAGAATGTATAATTTTTGATTTATTGAATATACCCTTATATCATGGATGGCTGGTGGATCCTCAAGCAAAAGATGCCGTATCAGCTGTTAGTAAATTAAGTTACAATCAACTGGTGGAGAAAATCATCACAAACAAAAGTTTGCCAGACAATGATTTAGTCACAGAAGGTTAGTAATGGACAATAGAAAAAAGAACTACGATTAAGTGCAGTGTTTTACAAATGAAGCTTTCTGTCATTACAGCGTTAATAGCAGAAAGTTTCCTAGAAAGATCAGCATCGCAACTAACTTATCATGGATTGTATGAATTAAATGCTATAATGAAGCCTGATGAAACTGCAGTCTTATTCAGAAACAATCATTTCATAACTATACATAAGCATAAAGTAAGAACATCTAATAAAATTATGCATTTGTGTACAATACTATGTCATATACACCCGTACTAACTGCTCTTTCCAGAATGAACTTTTTCAGCTTGTGACTGATCAGGGTTTTTTGCACGAAATCAATGTTATTTGGGAGACATTATCGAACATAGAGGGCGATGGCTCGTTTGTGGATTCCAATTTTGTAACCGTACCCCCAAAACCCGCTTCTACAGTTGTGGTTCCTTCCAACGTCAACCTCGACGAGGCTGAGCAGATTAAGCAAGAGTAGGCCTCAATTAAAGAAACGTTTAGCCATGCTTACCATTGTGAATTCATATCTTGACGTGTTGCACTGTTTACATTTTCAGCTACCTCGTTGCACTTTCGCTACAGGAGGATCAGAACAGGGCTGAAGAGAAAGCCATGATCTGGCAGGAATATAAAGAAAAGGAACTTGGAGCAACACCAGAAATGACAGAGTTAGTTTCAAAATCATTATGTGAAACAACATTATGGATATTATGCATGGAAACCATCACATGATTTTAATGTGGTTCCAGTAAAAATTTCAATTCAAATTTGTTGACAGTCGAATTGATTCATATTAAGCATGCACACATTTTTGTGTTTTTCTGCTCTAGTGAACAGTTAGCATGGCGCTTGCAAGAAGAGGAACAAAAACAAGCTTCCCAGTCTCAAGCTGAAGGTGTCAATGCAGCAGCAAGCCACAGAGGTGGAACTACAAATAGGCAACAGTCACCTGAGGAGTCATCAAGGCAACAACAGCCACAAAAGAAGAAATCAGATGTAAGTACCGCAGTAAAAGATATTCACTACATACCTCATTCGCTCAAGGATAATTTATCGGCTATTTTTTCTGTTTTTAGTGCACCATTGTTTGAATCGAGAGATGCTGCAACCCGAATTCCAGTTCAGTAATTAAGGAAAGTTTCAACTTTGGAAACCCAGCAATCTTTATAACAGCATACTTCCGTGCTAGCAATTTTGTAAAATTATTTTATGTATTAGCTAGATATAATAGAAATTTGGCCTTTTTGCCACAATACAAGTGTCTAATTATTATTTAAATATAAGCAACTTTTTTTTCTCTTCCAAATGCAATTTTTTCTTGCCTTAAACCTAGTGTTGCATTAGTCACCATAACATTCATCATGGCAGGGTTGATAGCAAAAGCCTAGTGACAGTTGTTGTGTACAAAGTTATTAAAAGAAAAAATTGTAGAAATAAAATAAAACCCATCATTCTAGTCTTAGTACCTGTTGTGTGTTAACTTTTTAAACAAGTTAATGATTTTATTTGAAATTTCTGGTTGCTAATATTGGGGCGTTTATTCAGATTTAATTTGCTAATAATTACACTGAGATTTTTGAGATAAATTAATTGGGTACTGGACAATCTTGTTCATATTGAACCTGTCGCAGAATCAATTGAAAAATGTCGACATAATAACAGGCATGAATCCCCAAAATTATATGCCTGCAGTACAATTTTTAAAATAATTAATTTTGAGTAATAAAAATGCATAAGGCTTTTGAACAGTTTCTAAAAAGAATAATTAATGCACAAACATAAAATATAGTTGATGAACTATCAATATTTTTTATTGTACATTATCCAGTATATGAAGAGTTCATATCATTTTGTAAAAATATGTCGAGTACATGTACAAAGATCTACATATTCGTGTATACACAAATGCAAGTATAGGTAAAGCACAATTAGGATGTCGACATTTTTCCTAATTATGCAAATTACCATCTTACTTATGCAAGCAATACATTATAATTTATATAAATAACCTATAAATTGAATAATAAAGCTAGACGACGACATTCATTTTGTGATGATTTAAATTTCAAAATTACTTATTTAAATCACCAGGAATAATAATCGGAAACCATTTTATAAAGATAAAAATGGTTTCTAGGCACTGTATATATAAAGAGGTATGGCTTCAAGATTTGGGCGAAATTATAGTTACGTGAAAAGATTCATTAAAAAGCCAAGAATTCCAATTCCAATATGTAACTGTGTAACATTGACTGTAACAATATGTGACTGTCATATTTACAGTTCGCAAAAAAAAAAATGCGCTATTTATCATTTGTGTCATTTCTATTCACAACAGTTTTAGAACCAATCACACAAATGCATGTGCATTATTAGGCCCCACAAACATCCAATTAGGTCTGTTTCACCAATTGGGTCAATAGGATTTAGGGTATCAAGAATTAAAGAGCTCATACCTCTATGATCCAGGCATCAAAAGTCTAGATCAATATTGCAAGATATCTTTACATAATTAGACCTTTTCGATGTCTTTATAAGGTCATATTAATAGGAATATAACTTAAGGTATATGCAACAATTTAGGCTTAGTAACCAAGATTGCGCGGCCAAAGTTTGGCTGAGGCGCCTAATTAAAGGCGAATCATTATACACAATATATTAACTACGAAAATGTGATGAAGGTGATAGTCGTGGGGTTAGAGTTGTCATAGAAAATGAGGTCGTGCTGTAACAGATAAAACAACAAAATAAGTTGAACATACCACAAATTGAAAATCCCACATTTGACCAGTTCAACGCCGAACACTTGACTGTTTATTACGTCTTAACGTCCAAGCGCCTTTGAACTCTGAGGGGTCGCTCATAAATTCCCCTAATTTTATCCGCGTTAAAAAACTACTTTTTACTAAACTTGTATAATAGAAAACAAACTTACGTTGGCAATTTCCAGGAATAAACATAACATCGTCTAATGCAAAGCCACCATTATTTGATGAGCCTTCAAATATGATCTGTGTAAAAAATATTTATAAATATATATAAATTTGCATTACAATGAGGTCATCAATATTCATAAGTAAACGGCCTTCATATAAAATACAAATATTTTGTTTATTATTTAAGCAATGCATTTAAAAATAACTGATGCATTTTCTGGGAACCCCTTTCTAGGTTTAGTCTAAAAAGCTTTTTTTAAATTATTTAAAGTTTTTTAATTACAATTCTATTCTAAATTTGTAAAACAAGTAGGGCCTTCTGAATAAAATTTAATTTGTAATATGTTAAAATGGCTAAAAAACTTACCTTATGTGTGAAGTTGCTTGCCAGAGGCACCTGTCCATACATCCATTCGGGCTTAAATATTTGCATATTAGCTGTAGTCATTTCCCATACCTTAAAAACAATATACCCTTGTTACATATTACCAAATACTGTAAATACGCTGATTTTTATAATCTTTGTTGTAAACTAACCTGGGTTTCGTTATTTGATTCTACATCCTTCTGAATAATTCTCAAAAATGTGTTTCGACTGCTTCCGAAAGGAGCGAACCAAAAAGTAAGACACCTCAATGGTTCATCAAAGTCTGTCGTGTTATCGATGAGTAATTCGGGGCTTTCTAGCTTAACAATATTTGGTATTTGACTGAATATATCGAAAAACACGTATCCAGCTAAAATCATAAAAAACATGTTTCAGCCATTAATCATTAGTAAACAACTGCATTTCGAAGCAAAATTCAGATGAAATTCAACGCTCATCCTGCCGATGAATCCTCATCAGATGGAGTTACATATCGCCAAGAAATTTGAATTTATGTTAAATATATATGACCATCTATCAGCATATTTGTGTCATCTATATTTCACATAATATTATGCAAGAAGCGTACCACTTGCTCTGTAGGTATGGTCATCCAGGTTGGAAGGCCGACGAATATTGGTGGCCAGTTGCCACGTGGTCCGATCCTTGGTGGTATTTAAAGAATTTGTCCATTCACACATATTGCTGTCGAAAGTACATTCACCTATTTACGTTGTTCAAAAATGCGTATTTATGAGATACAGTACAAGTTTAAAAGTAAAATTTCCTAAATGATTCAAGAATTTAATGAAGTAATTTACCAGGAGTAACCTCTGCTTCTACTGGTACAACTGCAAGAAATAGATTTACGAATATATCAAATTAGTTTCATTAACAATATTCCCATGAACTACACCGTTAAGTATAATTAAAAAAATTACCCGAACAGTTGCCGTCATAAAATGTAAAATCATCCACGGAAATAGCGCCTTGTCTTGTGCTTCCCCAAGTCCCACCTATTACAATCTACATAATAAATAAATACAACAAATATATAATTTATTTCCATGGCAAACTTAGCTTAAATCGCATTCAAAATCTCTTCCCCAATCAAGTTCAGAAGCTTTTTAAAAATTATAAAGTTGAAACGTATTTTGATTTACAAAATATGCAAAAAATTTTAAAAAGATTCTTGAGTGTTACTATCATGGCTTTACTTTAATTACCTGAAACTTTTCTGACGTGTGAATTGGGGTTTGTGCAAAGAACCAATCAGGATATTCGTAATTAATCAACCGCCATATTGGTCTCAAGATGGAGGAGGTTCCAATACGAAGATAAATCCTTAAAGATCCTAACCCAGGACCAGATGCGTCGACCGATCTTTCGTGCATGTATCCCCAAAACGAAAAACATTTCCCTTCTGCCGAACCCTTGAAATATAAAACAGTGCACTTGACTTTGCCATCGTTTATAAGACTGAAAGGATTAAAATGACTGAAAATGCGAGCTTATTTTACCTGCAAAGTTGGACCAACAATGTAGGCCTGTTCTCCACTCCGAGGTGGAATCGTGCTTCTTTCCATGGTTAAGAAAAATCCTGATGAGAGTCCAGTCGAGTGGTCAGCTAATGGCTCCGGAGGCCTGTAACCGGAATTGGGGCCTTGACCAGGCAACAAGGGTTGTCCTGAACTGGTCCTTAACCAGTCGTATTGGTCTCCACTTCCCGCATTAATCCAGCCACATTCATCGGATTCAAATGTACAATCACCTTCATTCGAATTTTTAAAAATATGCTCAATATAAATCGTAAAAGCTTTCTTATTGACAATGAGAATAGATTAAAAAGACCCTAACCTCTTGATGGTAATGCAGACTGAGGAGAACCTTAAAATAAAAGTTTTTATAATGATAAGTGATTTTGTATAATTATATCTTTAATTAAAAAGCAGAATTTAAATGTAAAATTGTATTAATGAATAGAATTAAATTTCACAGTTTACGTACTTGGACAAGGGCCTGGTCCAAAAGAAATGTCGTCAATGGCTATGCTCCCCAAGGAATTTTTCCCTACAACACCCTCCATTAAGATCTAAAAAATGAAAATATTGTAAATACTTTTCTTTATCCGTTTTCTTAGAAGCAATGCATGTGCCAGTCAACGTCTTTAATAACAAAACAGTCACTGACATAATGTTTAACGTTTGCTACAATAATTAATGTTCAAGTAAATGTTGTTCTGCTACATGTGAAAATGATTTTACATACATGTAAATTGGGATCTAATCAAAAATTGTAAATCAATTACTCACCTCGTAGTCAGTAGGAGACGATACCGTTACTTGTGCCATATGCCAAGAATTTCCAGATTCTCCAGAAACTTCCCAAATAAGCTTCTGACCACTGTTCTCCTGTTGCAGTAAAACTTTCAACGTGCCAATTCCGTTGCCATACATATGTGTCCAAAACTTGAAACATATTGGACCGTCCACTATAATCGGAAATATAAATTTAACAATGCCGAAATTCACAAAAGAATTCAATATTTCACATTTGCTGCAAAGTTACTGAAGAGTGCAAAATGTTAGAAACCGTCAATTACCAGTTGCGGGTAATTCTGAGCTCACTAATCTCGCCACATCTCCAGGTCGTCTAGGATATGCAGAATCGATGTACATGTAGCCACCTTCAAAAATAATTTGAATTTTAGAAAAATTGGCTAAAAATTTAAAAAAGCCCTATAAGGTTGGCAACCACTACATACACCGGTGTCAGTAGTGATTGCCGCTATTCAGGAGCAATGTGTTAAAATATTTAAATTAGTATATTTAATCGAATTTAAAGTAAAATTAACCTTCTGGTCCATCACCGTGGTCACGTACTGGACCGGTCAAATGACTAAGGCTACCTCGTCCAAGTTGCCAATCAAAATCGTCCTCATCGTCCTCATTTTTCCAATCACAAGGAATACCCTCAAATGTACAAAATGCTATGGCCACACAAATATAACATTACTGTGGGTTTTAACTGTGAATTTACAAGTTTATAAAACACCCGTTTCATTATTGAACGTACCATTACAAGAATCCGAATCTGTAGCAAAATCATCCACAGCCACGAATCCCTGAAACTTCCTCCTGGGATCGTTTCCAGACCTTGCGAACCCTTCGAAAATCAACTAAATTACCAGGGAAAGAAATAGATAAGCCTCGTTTCTAAATAGCGACAACTTTTTAAAAAAATGTAAAGACGATTAACTAGCATACCCTATGAGGTTTCGAAAACGTGTATAATATTTCCCCTTTCAACCACGTGCTATTCGTCGAGTCCTTTCGCTCCCAAAGGACCGTAAAACTAGGAAGTCTGGTAACGAAATTCGGATCTGAATAATCTTCTTCTGGGACGAGAAGGACCCGAAGACGATCCGAACTAAGTCCTCCAATGTTGTACCTTTGGAATCAGAAAATATGCACTTGTTTACTCTTGCACTAAAATACTTAAGGCAGCTTTACGGCGTTTTTTGGAATTTGGAAAATCAATTCCAAACATACCCTGGTGAAAAAAAAACAATAGAGATTTCTATTGTTTTCTATTGTTATTTGGAACGTTGTTTTATATTGGTATCAATAGAAAATTTCTATTGGTTTTATTGGTTTCAATTGTTTTCTATTGTTCAGTCACTACAGCTAATTCATATAAGTCAATAGAAGCCAATAGAAGTCAATACAGGAACCGTAGAAAACAATTAAAATCAATAAAGTGTCCAAATAACAATAGAAACTAATATAAATCTCTATTGGCTTCTATTGTTTTTTTCACCAGGGTATCATTATTATGGCAAGGTCGGTTATAACCTACCAAAAAGTAAAACATCGTCCACTTGGATTTGTTTTCGGCAATTTAGGACTTTCCAAAGAAGCTCTCTGGATTTCCATGGTGGTTCCCAAGACTCCTGCCGAAGTATCGATGAAACCGTAGCCACCAGATGATTGACCATTGCTATCTGTGATTGGACCACCGCTCATGAAGGCTGTTTCTCCAAACCCAAATGACCACTTGATGGAAGACTGGGAGGCAAATTTCCAGTTGCACAGCGTTTGTTGATTGGAAATGTTGAAAAAACAGTCGCCTGGCTCTGCAAGGTTTAATAAAACGTGTCGATGGATCACTAGATTTATCAATGTTTACAAAAGTATGCAACACTATTTAACGATAACTACCTTCAGTTGTATTTTTCACTGGAAACCTGATCAAGAATCCATCTGGGTCATTTGGTTTTCTTTTCAAACTTTTGATGTCTTCATCTTGAATCAGTTCAGCAGTTTCAAACTAGTTGGAAAACAAAACACATTTTATGGACAAAAATTTCACGAAAATTATCATTTTGTAACAAAGTTTAATTTGAAAAGCAAACGTTTCATTACTTTGTCTTCAAGGGCTTCGTTGAAGTCCTCGGGTCGTTCTTCATGGGATTCCCGACGGTCAAGATCCTCCTCCCTGAGGTCATCCTCGGGGTCCAGCACGAGGACAGGTGGAATTCGTGAATGCAGAGTCGATCTGATGGACGAGGAAGTCGTCACTGGACTCACCTTCTCACGTTTCCTGGACGACACAATATTGATGGCGTTGGGCAGACGGTTGAGCAGGGGTGCTCTGGCCAGTTCAGGTAGCACGGTAGCAGTCGCCTGGATTCCAATAGTCGCCGGGGTTACTTCATCAGTGGCGCTACCGTTCGTGATAACATTCCCCAGGTGCTCGCTGACAATGGCCATGGCGGTGCTGATGGCTTTCACCAAAGACGCCACGGTGAGAGTCTCGTTAGTGGCCGGAATGGACGTTATGTTGAGTAGTTCGACCATGGGGGAGACTGGATTGACAGTCGTTGGCGGATTTGTGGTAGGTTTCTTTTGCGGAATGGCTTCGGTCGTCGTGGATGGCGCCGAGGTAGAAAGTGACGCCAGAGATGCTTGACTGATGGCGATTATCTCATCCATGATGTCCTTGGGATTTTGCAACGTGGAAGCCGTCGATGACTGCGAATCGTCGATCGTGACCGGATGGTCGTGACCGGTATCGTTACATGTCGACGTGCTCCTCAGGCGGTTGAAGTCGATTTCCGGGGCCGTTTTCAGCTCTGCCCGATCCTTGCGGAGGGGTTTAGAGGTCTTGAACTGGGGTAAATCTTCGCTGTTAGGCGGGGCTAAGTCGTCGGAGCTACTCAGGTGAGTAGACGATTCGTGATGAATGATTTTCTCTGGCTTATCTGCTTCGTTTGCGTATTTTCCTGTGGAGGCTTCCTCGAATTCTGTAAGCATTTCTATCAGTCTACTGGTCAGGTGTTTGGTTGGGGAAGGAGGGGACGAGGAAGAAAATGACGGCGCTTCTACTTTTCGGGCACGGGGCCTGGAAAGTGGAACACGGATTAGTGGATCTGCCGGTTCGATCTTGGTGCTGTTGTTGTGCACATTGTCCCTCTTAAGACGGGATTCGGAGGACATCACGTTGGCCATCGTTGTCCAAAAGCGCTTTGCGAAGGACGTTAAGGTATTCAGGGATAATTGGGCGTCCGAGTGACGATTTTCCTGGCAACACCGAAGGCCCACACATAGGAACAGAAAGAGTAGGCGAAGAAAATACTTCGAACCCATTATCTGTTTGCGGCCTATCTGAAATTATGTAAAATAAAGTATTATAGTACACAGCATTTAGTAAGTGGAATTTCTTAAAAGCTTATGGTCCGTTTAACTGCGTTACTAGGCTTGCTGCATTCTTAAAAGTATTCAAAGAAATCCTCATACACGGGTTGCTTTCGAATCCTTTGAACAAAATATATACCATTTTTGAAGTTCTGTGAAACATTTAAATAAGTTGCTTCAGTGTAGCATGGATTTATTAGAATACGAACTATATTGGATCTACAGGATATTTCAAATCTGTAACTTTTCTTTAGGATTTCATGAAAACATGACAATTTGTTGCAAATAACATGATATATAAATCTATTTTACGTGTAATTATTATAATGCATATCTGTATGGATAATCAGCAATTCTTATTACTTTCAATGATCACAAGGGCAAAATTATTTTTAAAGGTCTATCTCAACCTAGTTTTTAGTTAACTGTCAAACAAAGTTTTTTGGAATGATAAAATTCATAATTAATTTAAAATTTATCTAAAACCATATTTGAAAAAACCTAAAGAATTAATAAGGATTAATAACAAAAGATAATAAAACAATTTGAGAAATTACAGATTTATATTATCTAAGAAATGTTGTAAGCCTACCTTCAGAGCTGATATCTGTAAGAGTATGCTCGTCAGAACTCCTTAACAACTTTATGATTACAAATTATAGGATCACTACGTTGAGAATTTCAAAAGTGTCATAGAGATTGAATGGCAAATTTTTGAATATTACACCGCTATTGTTCACAAAATATTTACCGATTGTTCTCATGAGTTAGGTTTAACCCGGACAAACGACATTTTAGAGGATCTCACATCCGGGATAAACAATGCATTTTCTTTTTAGAAAAAATGATCATACGCAATTGGATATATACAAAATATTACTGACTTTATGAAACAATTTAAAAACAAAAAAAATTTAGATTATACTTTTGCATTGTAAATTATTCGTTTTCCCCCATCTGTTTCTAAATTTTGCAAAAATTGAATAAACTCAACTCTTTCTAAAGCGTCTGGATTTAATTTTCGCATTTCTGCGAATTCTAAATAGACAACTTCGCAAAGTTGCTTGCACGCACAGATTTCCTGGAAAATAGCCCCCTGGCTCGCCTCCAAATAACATAGAAGGACCAGCTTTTAATATTAAAAATGCGGAAGCGAGACTGCTTTGATTTAGTCCTACTGATATGGTTATAATAGAGGTGACTACGCTGCTATAATTGCAATAATTATCTCTTACATCTTTGAACGTGCATTACGAATGAATTTCGCGTCTATTTTTCAGCTACAGCTTAGACATAATGAGAGCGAAGGCTATTCAATAAAACATGAATTTATATACGCGAGGGTGGTGACCTTTTATCGCTGTTTGTATACAGACGGTCCTTGCATGTACTCCAGATTTATGGGGACACTTCAATCGGCATTCGCCTACCTAAACTCGAATACTGGACGACTATTGATTTTTCAATTAGAAGCTTGGCAATTAATTAGCAATTCAGGTATGCAGTAGCTAAATGCAATTTACGGTGGCTCATCGTATGTAACGGAAATAAAAATACAATGGGAAGGGGGAGAAAAGAATTCCAATAATTTTGTGGAATATGACCACTTACAGTCACAACATTAAATCATTACAAGTAATCGATGAAAAATGCATTATTATTGTGAGTGATGACGGATATATTAAAATGGGGTAAATCAGGGGTGTATTTTTCATGCAATACATAACTACGAATTCAGGTATCGTTTTTCTGAAATTTTTGTAATAATGCATATTTCGTATATGATGTCCTTTTATGAACAACAGTTATGATTATGAATTTATTTATTTTTGCTTTGAATTTTGAATTTAATGCAGGACTTAATCTCGGATAGTATTTGATACCTGGTAAAGATATGTATCATGTCATGTATATTCATTTTACTTATTTAAATTACGTATTATGCGATCAAAACTTTACTAATAAAAATAACTGGACTAGGAACGTGATGTTGTAATTATTCATCATATACAAGATGAATGATATTTTCTTCTAGTTTTTCTCAAATGATGAATTTTGAGCACTCATTTTTAAATAAAACATGGAGCGCCATAAGTAAATACAATTACTGCATTTGACCCTAGCAATTTGAAATTTATAGGCCAATCAATAAAAATATCGTCAACAAATCTCGAGCATAGACATTGTTATTAGCTATTATTGGTTAAATTTTCACTTTTTGTCAACCATATCACTCTCGGGTGCAATGACCCACTACAATTGATTACAAAACGCGATAAGTATAATTCAACACTTTTCTGTATAAACACAATACATGCACTATTAAAAAGAATAGTAAGGTCCTTTGTAAATCAAAATATTGATTCATAATTCAGAGTGCGTTTCAATTTGGTTACAGGGACAAGAAATGTGCGTGTCAAAATAATTCAGTTGAAAGCATCTACTGCATGTTACGAAAAAATCTCGCCATCATTACATTAGAAAGGTGCTACTGCAACATTGATTCACAGTTAGTTTTTAGGCTTAAAATTGTGTGAGTAGGGCCTACATATACGAATAAAATAAATACGGGCATAGTAAAATTCGACTTAAATCTCAGCTGAAGGAATTTCAAAAATTGTTCAGTAGAATAAGGCAAACATTTTTTTTAACGATTTTAAACATTATAATCAGAATGAAGATATATCTCAATTCGTTTCGTATTTAGAGACTTTCTCATCACCTTGTAATACTCGATACATGATGAAAATTTGTAGGATTAGGACTGAAATAATGTAAAATTAACAACTGCCATTTCAGGAAATAATGAAACAGTGGTTCCTTAAAAATATTAATTATATCTT
Source organism: Julus scandinavius (assembly GCA_034696685.1). Classification (NCBI taxonomy): domain Eukaryota; kingdom Metazoa; phylum Arthropoda; class Diplopoda; order Julida; family Julidae; genus Julus; species Julus scandinavius. The sequence continues at coordinate 13,009 of JAQGAE010000089.1, read as the reverse complement.
CATATCTCACGCATTTATAAAAATCGATCCTGTACGCAAACATATGTGTGTATGAAATCACTTAGTAATATGAAAATGTTGGACTACTTATTAGCAATACAATTTGTAGTCGTGTATAGCCATAATAGCTGCATGGCGCTGAACGGTGGAAAAATCAGAGCTCTGCACGAAGCATACCAATTAAACGTAATGAAGCAAACAGAAAATTGACCAATTAGACTACCGTAAAAAACTAGAGTTAAAATATTTGTTGATAGGATGCGTGTGCATGCAATATTACTTACTAAAATTTGATTCTCGAATTACAGTAATTTTCTGATGTAAATATATTTCAGAAGAGAATTGCAAGTATCACATAAAATAAATTACTTATTTAACCAGAATCAATGAAATCTATGAAATACTACCATTATATACATTTAAAATGTCTTCAACATTAATATATTTCTATTTATTAATATTGCAAATTTAAATTATCGTATTATGTCAGATATTGAATTGCATTTAAAAAAAACTACTGAATGCCATAATTATATTTTGCATGCATACTTTCTAATGTGTCACTTAAATTAAATAGTTCACATTTTGGGATAATGAAGAATCAATTTCTAATATTGGCAAGTTGTTCTAATAATACCAATGCAATTGCTTTTAATTCAAGTCAGCACATACATTTTTCTAAAATGGATTTTTTAGGAAAAATATTGTCATAACTATATTTTGCATGTATGATTCATAATGTGTTACTTAACTTAAATAGGGAGATTTAAGAATGAATCTCTGATATTAGCAAGTTGTTCTGATAAACCACAAACAATTAAGATTATTAAAAATGCATTTCTTACCTTAGTTTATGGCACTACAGGAATCCAATTGCGATGCTCCTCCAAAACTAAAAAAAAGTTTATAAAAAAACCGACTTAAATAAACTTGTTCTTTTTTCATGTAAGTCCAATGTTTGTCGAAAACTTTTTCGGAGTCGAATAACTTTTCATCCACCGTGTACACGAGTCCTTAATCGCGTGCATGCGTGTGTTTCTGTAGTCGAGTCATTAAAATATGAAATGAAATGTCCGAAACGTTGGACATTTATTGTTTAGTCGTCTCCATGACAATGACGTCGAGGAGTGATCCCTGATTGGCTGTCACCTTTGTACCCAATCCTAAGGGCGATAGGGTTGCTCTATGTCCTAATAGAAAGAACATTAAAAAGCTTCAATCTTGAATGTATACAAAGAAACACGTCAGGAGAAAATCACAGGATATGTCCTGGATTATTTAATCATTGGCAGTTGGGTGGGATTACATCCTCCCATTCAACTATCAATGGGTTCCACTTTATAGAGCGGAAAATTTGCCATCGGTCCAGCCCTTGCTTACCTAACGTCTTTACACTTTTCTCACACTTACAGTTTTATGGAATTCCGATACGGCGGGATAACTTTGAACATGAAATGATATCAGATGAGCTATTGCCAATTTCATTTTCAGAAATTACGCTCCTGTCAAAAGTTAACAGCCAGGAATGTGAATTATTTATGCCGGTATAATTGTTGCAAATCACAGCATGTGAGAACTGACAAGGGTGGAAAAACTGGCGATGTACTCCTCTAATTATAATTTGGGAGTAGTTTTGCAAGAAAACAGAAGCTCTTGATGGAATTACTCCTGGCAATGGCCTTATTTTAATTATACAGATATTTATTTGAAAAAGTATCTTTTATGGGGATGTTAAAGTTTTTTGTTATTATGTTCAGTTTATCATTTCACTAGTCGATCATTTCACAAATTCTATGCATAGTTAAATCAAATTCTGTACGTCTACATGAATCGAAAATATCACAGAAAAATTCACGACTTATATTATTAGCCTTATTTCGATTCCGTACTAATTAGTAACCTTATATGCAACATTTTCATGTAACACCTTTTCTGTATATCATTAGGCTAATTATTGAAGAAGAAAATCAATAATAGGACCTGAAAATATATTTGTACATATGTTTTAAACATACTGTGCATGTGTTATGTGAACTGGAAATATAAAACAAGTCCATACTGAATAGCAAATTTTGTGTGTATTAACATATAGTGTATAATACAAATATACTACATGTACATAATGTAGTATATATGGAAAAAAGAGCAACCTGAAAACATTCTGAACAACAAACTTTTTAATCAGCTTGTTCTTCAACTGGATTTAAAGATGGGTTTTCGGATAATCCGACACTTTGCTAACCCAAACAGGTCCCATTTTCAAAAAGAGACTCTTTATGATTGCTGTAGTAGCCTTGCAAGTACTTATATCTAAAGCAGATTTACTTCAATTAATTTAAGAATGCATACACAGTTCTTTCATATATGAAATAATTATGACAAATATTCTGATATTTATAACTTAATTCCATGATAATGAAAAATACTTTTTTATGACTACGCATCTTCGGAAATTGTCATTGCTTAATATGTATTTACATTAACAGTAACAGGAAAAGTTATAAGGAAAAATATTCCTCATATTATCTGTAATGTTATGATAATATCATGGTAAGCAATTATCAGGTACTGATATTCGAATTTCCAAAATTGAATAAGTATTATAATAAATATAAAATGTTAAAAACTTAAATTACGTAAATAAATTGAAATGTTTAATTTGAACTTAAACTTAATAATGAAACTAAAATGGCCAGTCTAACGTCTGCCATAAAAAAACTGCTTTACACGCTATAACCTTTAAATTTATCCACGAATTTATTGTGTCCAGTTTGTTATTGTTCAAAAAAGGAGTTTTTTCTCATAATGTTTTGTTTTCGAAAATAAGAGTACACTCCCGTCTTAAATTTTAAGATTATTGTCTCCATGATTATAGGTCTCGTTTTAGCTATTATTTGAATCTGGCACGGTGGCTATATGCTTCCACTGTTTTCCCCAGAGGTATTTCTTGTCTAATTAATTCCAGAAATAATTAATTCAATTTCCAGAATTGTTACATTGTTAGAAGAAGATGAAAAATAGCACCAGGGGGTGAAAACACCCGATTTGTCCTCATTCTTCACGAGTATCACAATAATCAGTGCGCGATAAACGAAGCTCCATAAATATAAAAGCGCGCTAATTAAGTATTAACGAAATATTGAGCTCCCATGCTGCAACCAGGCCAGACACAATATGATAACAGATTAATTCGAAGGCACAAATGCTCCCATATTTATTTTATGACGGTCTATATACATAAGATCGTCTGTGAAGATAGGCAATGTCCACAATTGGAATGAACTGAAATTGAATTTCAATTTTACTCTGTATCTCTATCACACTCAGGCCAACAATGGAAATAGAAAGAATTTAAAGATGGTTGAGATGATGAAATTGTTCACTTCGGAAAGTTTCGACTAAAAGACTTCCTGAATTTTAGTTAAAATCTGGTGAAGTACACTCTTTCCATGTCCTGCACGACTTCATAAACAAAAATCCTAAACTACATACTGTATGTGTTTAAATCTGGCACATACAAGTCCTATTTTTTTTTTAAATCCATTCATTAATCCATTTAATTTGATGAGGTCTTCCAAGCTATACTTTATTTAACAAAACAGCCCTTGAAAGGATAATTCAAAACTATTAGCCTTATTTCGATTCAACATTCCCTTTGGCTTATGAACCCTTCGCCAAAGTCCCATAAGCCACCAGGGGGTGCTGATCCAAAATAAAACAAATTTTAAATTACACACAAAAGTACACAACACTCCATTATCCCCTTTAGCCCCTAGATATTTAAAGCTGGGACTTAATACATGAAATAGCATTTGTAATATATATTAAATAAATATAGAAATTAATTTTTTTGCTTAGTTTTTAGCAGGCAAATTAATTAAAAAGTTAAGTTTTTAAACTGGTGGTATCATTATCGAAAAATGGCATGGCATCAAGACATTTTTTTAAGCCAGACTTTTATAAAAAAAAATGTAATTTTTTTTTTATAAAAGTCTGGCTTTAAAATTTTATCTCTATTCCTGACTTATTTGTAGCCAATTATAATGTTATGAATAAAGGAAGCTCCTCCTGTGCTTACATCAAGGTATGTTGTCATCCAAAATAATACATCCTCTGAAGAGGTACAATAAGGACATTCAAGAGGTACAGTGGTGAACGAGGTCTTTTTTTAAGGGGTTAAACTCATTATGAAAAACTTCGTCATCTATGTCACTAATTGTTTATCCGATCAGGGTCAGCAATTGTGGAATTCAATTACATCATAAATCGAAAGTATATTGTTTTTCTATTCACTTCCTCGCAGGACATTTCATTTGAACTCGATTTGATTGTTATCAACCGTGAAATTACTTTTATGCAATAGGTTCTCCACCCATTCGCTTCAATTCATGTTATTTATAAGGCGGACTTATTGCTCCCAGAGAGAGAGAGAGAGAGTTTATTCAATTAAAAATGATCAAATCCGATAATTCACGGTTTATGAACACCACTGTCCATAGTCTTCATTCATTCACAGTAAACAAATGCATCAGCTTTCATTTTAATTGAATACTCATATCGTGCATAAAAGCAGTTAGAATACTAGCTTTTAATTAGGTCAGAAGGAATTGAAATAAAGAACAATTTCATTATTACCACAAGATGGCACCCAGACATACATAGGTGCATTACAGAAGTTAGTTTAATGTATATTGTGCAGGCCCTTTTGATGTTTGGTAGTACTTTGATTTCCTGATAGAAAATATATATGTAACCATATCCAAAGCAAAATTCTTATAGCCATTACGCTTTGTAAAAAGAACTTTCACAAGGCCAGAAAGTCCATTCATTAATGCAGCATCGTGATATAAACTCAAATTATCATTATTAAGAAGAAATCACTCTCCCAATTCAAAATGGCGCATTTTTTTTGGAGGGTTTCTTAATTTTTTAACAGACCTAATGTGATGTACATAAATAAATTTGGTTGCGAGTGCAATCTAACAGAATTTTTTATTATCGGAATATACAGTTGGAGAAGAGGAAATTATCGAAAACAAATGAGAGAATCAAAAAAGCCACTCGCGAATTTTCTGCACTTACATTTTGATGCCAAAATCCAATTCCATTCCACCCGTCGACATCAAATTATGTCCAGTTACATAAGTAGCATCTCTTACCAAAAACAGGCATGCCTTGGCCACTTCTTTAGCTGTTCCTAAACGTGGAATTACCTAAGGTGGATAATAACGTTGTTTATAATGCTGTTTTTGCTAATTGTATTGCATTTTTAATTGCAAACTATAGGAATGAATTGTAAGTTATTACCGATAATCTGGGTAAGTTTTCGAGTGTTTCTTTTGGATTTTCAGACGAGGATACGAAGTATGATAGTAAAGGAGTATCGGTACAGCCTGGAGAAACGCTAAAAATGATAACATTTTAGTGTAAGCTCAATAATACTATCTTTTTCAGCAGCTAAGACAAACCACGACTAAATTATCGTCAGAACAGAAAGTTATAAAGATTTTTCCATTGTAACATTACAATCGCAAGATTCTATATGGACAGGCCCATGCAATTTATACTTTATCCTTAATTTCGATAAGAGAATCTTAATCTTAGCATGTGATGAATTTATGAAAGGCAACAAGACAAGGAAAAATATTCGTTCTCACCAATTTACTCTGACACCATATTGAGCCTCGTCAATGGCCAAAGCTTTGGTCATAGCTATAATAGCTCCTTTAGTGGCCACATACGTTAATGCTTTCTTCATACCTATAACTCCTGCAACACTGCTTATGTTGACGATCGAGCCCTTGGTCTTTCTTATGTGTGGCAGTGCATACTGAATGAAATAATTACATACAGCAGTGTTCTTAAATGTAAAAAGATTCATTTTGACTACTACTTGAGAACCTGTGTAAATGAATAACCTCTCTAAAAGCATAAAATGTTCCGGTCCCGACTTGGTAACCTTGTCCCAAGCGTATGCATTTAGACAGGTTCTGCTGTATAGGCGTGATGTGTTCAATAATTGCTTGGACACAAATACGTGAATCACAAATAATTTTGCTTTCAGCATAATTTACTAAATTTCCTAGGGATTGATTTTTGAAATATGTAAATAGTGCAAGTTAAACAAACTCCTGAAAACAAGTACAGGTGTACCATTAATAAAGTTGTGCATTTTCGTGTACTAGTTTTCCTCTGGGAGTTAGAATTTGGAAGACTGTTAAATTAATCTATTGCCTTCATACTCAATTCATCAACTTACCTTGCAAGTCAAAAAACTGCCAAGCACATTCAAATTGAAAAGATTGACGAACTCCTCTGATGTAAACGCATCGATTGAATTTGATGGTGGCACTGGTACCGAATAATAGCATTATTTAGAAATAATTGATGGTTGTGAAATTTGATTAAATCACAGTTATGGCGGAATGTAGAGAATAAAGATACACAATTGTTATATGCGATTTATAGGTGTTTAAAAAAACGAAATACACACGTGCGAAAGTTCAAGATATCTTTTTATACTTTTATATAAATTCCTTAAATTTTATTTATTTTGGCGCCGAAATGAAAATCAAAAAAGATAATGCTTTATAAATATAATTCTAATAATCGAAAATAGTCTTGATTTCAGATAAAAAAAATCATATAGCAGAAGTAATTGGACGAGCTAACATTTTTAAATCGTAGTTTACACTAATGGACCCTTATTGCATCGTGTCACTAAATAACAATCATATAATTTAAAAAAAGCTTACTCCATCCAGCACAATTTATCAAGCAATCAATCCGTGCAAATGTCCTTATGGCTTCTTCGATTAAATTCTAATAATCAAAGTTTTTATATTAATTTTTAATTATGGATCATAGTGCCTGGAAGCCAGTGATGGGTATTTTGTAGTCGATTACTAACGGGGTATTAGTCACACATATTTTCATGATTAATGAATAAATGGTTAGTGGGTAGTAAGCTAAGCATGTTTATTGCATAGCATTGACCTGGATGTTGTTTGAAAAATGGGAAATTGTAATAAAATACAGTTATTTTGGCAAGTTCTAAAAAACTAGGAAAAATCTACCATTTAACTTTTTCTCTTAGGGTTATAACTGAAAACTGTCTCATCTCAAGGTGGGGCTTGACGTTTATATTTTCTTCCAATATTAATCCAAGTAAATTGGTTCCAAAACCAATTTATGATGCCGTTTTTGGCAATAAAATACAGTCAGATGCTACTTGGTGATGTCACAAATGAACCCTACATAACCTCACGAATTTAGCAAAATTATACGTGCAGGCAACTTTTTAAAGATTCCATCTCTGATTCGGTGGCATATGATTATAAAATAACTCACTATGACTTCAACTTCACGTGTGACGTCACAAAGAACGAAAGCACATTTCGTATTTGGATAGAGAACATTTACTTTTTGTTCTAACTTGTGCCCTTCATCTTCGTCAACTTCATTAGAAAACAAACAAACAAAAATGAAACATCAATAAAGCATATACTTAATAACATTAAAAAATAGAGAGAAAAAAAACAGCAACTAGTTTACCTTTTGGTGCACAAAATACAACGAAGGCATCACAACTAGCTGAGAATGAAGACAAAAACCATATCGGCCATCAGTTATAGCTACCTTTTTTTATTAAAAGTTTGAAAATATAGTGTTTTGGCTTACCAAATAAACGTACACACCCTTCCCCAATGCCTCGGGATCCACCCGCCACAATAACAACTATATTTTTCAATGTACTACAGGACGCCATTTAAGAGTATATCTTCTTTTACTTTAAGCAGTAGACTGATGAAACTGGTTTTACTTTTAGCATTCAACAATCATATTTCCATGGCTTTTATACAATATTATTGAAAGGGGTGCTTGTATGGTTGTGATCAAACGTTAGTTCTGTTCGTGCTATCAATTCTTGTCAACATGCTAACATAAATAAAAAATGGACTTCAAACGTTGCCTTTGTTGTTTTTTACATATTATAAATGGGCAGATATTTCCAATTGTTCTTGGTGATTTACATGGCGACGAAAATCCTGGCCTGAGACAAGGTGAGAGTTAGAATTTTCACATCATTAAAAACTTATTTGCGAGGATAACTCTAAAAGTATCGATACTTTTCCACCCTTACCTGCAATTAACTCTCTCACAAATTAACGCAAAATTGTTCCTTGCATTCATGTGTTTATAATTATACTAACCACTTTTTAAAAAAAAACATACTGAAAATGATTTTGTTTTGATCGTACATTTTTCGAATGTTTTTATAGAGGTGTTTAATCCAATTATAGGCAAGAAACGTGTTTAAACGTGTTTAACACAAAGTTAGGCATATAAATACGAGACTTTCCCCGAGGTTTTAAAAAAGTACATTTCGTACTGGGGTTGCGTTTATTCTGGTGTCCATTTCCCCTTTCACTGACCTTTGAAACTCAATTAAATAGAAAATTTATAAACTGAAAAATACCATCATTAGTGGACGACCATAGTGGCTTCCGCCCCCTCCCCTGTCCACATACCTGCAGACCCCCCTTTTATCTCCCTCTTGAGGACGTCCTTTTTGAATGGCCACTAAATGAAAGTCTAGACTCTAAAAAACCAGCAATATGCCATCGCAACCCTATTCATGCACGCACATATGCGTGGTGTGATAGACTGTTATTTCAAATCTACACTATTTCGACGTTACTTGCTGTAGACCAGATGTGACCAGAATAAATGGTATTTACATTAAATCATAAGTAGACATCTTCTGGAATTCAATTTTATTCTTTAGCAGAAAAATAAAAAATAAAATTTGGTTGTGAATGTAATATAATCGTACTTTTATCGAAATAAACAATTTCTGGAGAGAGGAAATTATAGAAAAAAAAGGGAAAAATAACAATCCACGCATTTTCAGCGAAATAACTTCCTAAAACTAACCAAAAAACGTAGTTTCTGCGCTTACATTTTGATGCCAAGACCCAATTCATTTCCACCCGCCGACTTTAAATTGTGTCCGGTTACATAAGTAGCATCTCTCACCAAAAACAGGCAAGCTTTTCCCATTTCTTCTGGTGTTCCTAAACGTTGAATTAACTGCGGTGGATAATAATGTTTTTATATTGTATTTTTTTGTAAATATTATTGTATTTTTAATAGCAAATTTTAAGTATGAATTCAAAATCAGTACCGCAGTTTGACACAAGGTTTCGAGTGCTCCTTTTGGATCTTCAGACGAGGATACGAAGGATGTTAGTAAAGGAGTATCAGTACTCCCTGGAGAAAGACTAAAAATTAAAACATTTTAGTAAAAGTTTAATACTACCGTATCTTCCGCAGCTAAGATAAACCACGATTAAATTATCGTCAGTTTTATTTTACTTGAACAGGAATTTGGAAAGATTACAGCATCGAAAAAGTGCTATTGTCAAGATTCAATGACAGACCCATGCAATTTACACATGATTCTTAATTTTGATAAGACATTAATGTTAGCATTTGACGAATTTATCAAAGACATCAAGGGAAAATATTCGTTCTCACCAATTTACTCTGACACCATGTTGGGCCTCATCAATGGCCAAGGCTTTGGTCATAGCTATAATAGCTCCTTTAGTAGCTACATACGTCACTGCTTCCTTCTGACCAATTACCCCTACAATACTGCCTATGTTGACGATGGAGCCCTTAGTCTTTCTTATGTGTGGCAGTGCATACTGAATGAAATAATTACAAACAAATAAATACATTACATAATATGCTGAAAAATAGGCGTAATTATTAAAAAAATTGTTTAGAATTTCTAGATTTCTAGAATTGCGTGCCAAAAATGTATGCAAAAATAACACGAATAAGTTGCCTTCAGCCAAATTTAACTCAATTCTGGAATCTTTATTTTTAGAATATGTAAATAATGAAAATAAAAAAATCCAGAATTGAGCACAGGTGTGTCATTAATAAAGTTGTGTAAAGCCGGGTCTCCACCAAGACGTACAAGTACGTATTTACAAACATATGCAAAAACGTTTGCCCTCCGGGTTTGTTTCAGCCGCCATTTTGTAAATATAGTTAAATATAAAAATTCTACACCTATTAAATGCCTTTAAAAGCTGTTCAATTTTGATATTTACATATATTTAAAAAATGGCGGCTGAAACAAACGCGGAGGGCAAACTTTTTTGCATATGTTTGTAACGTGTATATACGTACATGTACGCCTTGGTGGAGACCCGGCTTAACGTGAAATGTTCTAGCTACTTTTACTTGATTCACCATGCAGATTTCAGTTCTGAGCAATTTTTTAAACTACATAAATATCTTAGTTTATGTTTAAAATGAATGGGTTAAATCAGAGGGTTCATTCTAAAGGTCTTTGACTTTCAATTTAAGAAAAACAAAAATTCCTGTTCTTCCACTAGGGGGCTAGAAGTTCATCAATTTACCTTGCATGTCATAAAACTGCCAAGAACATTCAAATTGAAAAGATCGACGAAATCCTTTGACGTGAACGCATCAATTGAACTTGGTGGTGGATCTGATACCGAATAATATACTATCATTATTAAGCAAGAAAAATAATGTGATCAGGTCACAGTTATGGCGGAATGTATAGTATGAAGATATACAAGTGTTACATGCGATTTATATGGTGAAACTTATAGATATATCTTTTTGTACCCTTTTATAAATTCCCAATACTTTAATTTATTTTAGCACAGCATTGAAAATCAAAAAGATAATACTTTATAAATACAAGGATGATATTATATCTGACATTTTTAAATCACTGTTTGCACTAATTAACCGGCCTTTATAAGAAAAAATTAATTTTAAAAACCTTACGCCATCCAGCACAATTTATCAAACAGTCAATCCGTCCAAATGTTTTTATCGCTTCTTCGATTAAATTCTAATAAAATACAAGTTTTTTCAAGTCAGTAAGTACTAAGTAGTAACATCAAGTAAACTTTTTACTTCTAAGACATACATAAATATTTTGTTAGTCACTGGCGTGTACATATAACTCTGTGAAATCGGATGCTCAAAAACAAGTTTATGATGTAATTTTTGGCAATAAAATTTCGCAGAATTGCGTGCACGCAAATTTTTCAAGATTACATCTCCTGATTCGGTGCCATATGATTATGAAATAACTCACTATGACTTCAACTTCAAGCGTGACGTCACAAGGCACGAAAGCACATTTCGTGCTTGGATAGAGAACATTTACTTCTTGTTCTAACTTTTTCCCTTCATCTTCGTTCGCTTCGTTACAAAACAAAAGCATTAACATGAATAATAATAAATAAACTTGATTAAATTAAAAATATAAACAACCCTATTTTGTTTACCTTTTGGTGCACAAAATACAACGAAAGCATCACAACTAGCTGAAAATGCAGGAAAAAAACCCATCTCGGTTATCAGTTAGCTATTTTTTTCATTAAAAGTTTTAAAATGTAGTGTACGTTCTGTCTTACCAAATACGCGTACACATCCTTCCCCTATACCTCGTGATCCACCAGTCACAATAGCAACTTTATTTTTCAAGGTACTTGACGCCATTTTGTATATCCTTTTGCTTTGAGTAGTAAACCGATTAAAAATGGTGTTGAATTTAGCAATAGAATTCAACTATCATATTGCCAAGGTTATTATATTTTTATTGTTAAAAGGGGTGCCTGCATGTCTTGAGATCAAAAGTTAGCGATGTTTGTGCTATATCAATTCTAGCAAACATGCCAAAAATAAATAAAGAATCGACTTCAGACTTTGTCTTTGTTATTTTAAACTTACAAGACAATTGAAGAACTACTGATTATGAATTCTTAAAGATAATAGTCTTATTTTACATGCTTTCATATCCCATTTTGTCGTTTAAAGAATTTTTCGCCATATACGTGTAGTTTTTAGACTAAAGGGAAAGTTATATGGGTTAACAGAAGTGGGCAAAATTTTCGAAATCTCTAAATCGAATTTTTATAAAGCAAATAATATGTTCGTCTTAAAAAATGAAATTTGTAATGTTCCTCTAAGTTCGTTAACAGTGGCGGCTCGTAGAAAAATTAGTGGGGGTGCTGCGGAGTAATGCTGTGAAGCACGCCAGTTCTCACTGCGAGAACGACAGTGCTCAAGCCAAGGCCGTATATGTGATCACATTTCGGGTGGGGGGGCATATATGGTCCAAAAATCGCGCAAAATTGACGAATTCAGGTTAAAAATTAGCGGATTCTGGTTGAAATTTGTAAAATTATTGGATTTCGGGGGGAAGATCTATCCCCAATATCCCCCCCTTCATATATACGGCCTTGGCTCAAGCTGCGAAACGCACAATTCAAAACAATTTTTTAAAATCTGTTTTTCCTTAACTGGGGGACGGCTAAAGAGTTAATTAAATAAATAAAAGAATAGATTAAAAATAAATTAAATTAGAAAGAATTAAAGAAAAAAAAGACTCATTAAATGTAATTGATGATATCAAGTGATAGGGGGTGTATCCTTGCAGTTACACAGTGCCTATACACAAGCCGCCACTGTTCGTTAGCCTTCTGTAAATGTGGATATTCATGTCTTATTAAGTTGGAAAAATAGCATTCATGCTAATTAAAAGTATTGAATGTGCATAAGAATTTATTATAGAAATTTTATATACCCTAAATTAATTTAATTATCTTATTTATACACCTATACCTCGCTATACGGCCTTTTTTAATTATGGCACTTTTTCGACTTGCGGCCCACAACGTTTCGTTATAACGGCCAACAATAAAAATGCTGTAATTAACGAAAGTGGTTAAAAAAATGTGATAAATTACCCCAATTTGCACAAACAAGATCGGATTTGGCTAACAATAAAACAACTTACGGGTTTCATTTCGTTTAAGGCAAAAAAAAAAATGAAAATAACAATGCAGAAAGCATCGATTCGTTATACTGCTTTTGGCTTTACGGACACTTTTCCGGAACATATCTGGGCCGTAAAGCGAGGTACGAGTGTGTATATATAAAGAAA
>JAQGAE010000088.1:0-60284 GCA_034696685.1 Julus scandinavius | reverse complement strand
GAAGAATGCGTGAATTCTTGTTGGGATTGCACTATCCTCTTCAAGTTAAGTCCTAATACTCGAATGGAAATTTCAAACAAGTGACGCCTAGGATTTAACATGTTTTTGTAAACTCCAGAAACTTCTGTCATTTTATTTTAAAGTGTACATGGAAACCATGGTTTCACAAATCTGCTGCAAACTTTTAGAGAGTGCAGAAGCATATGAAAACCTAGGATAGGATTCTCCTTACAATTGAGTGTCCAGTATTCCGACAATATTAAAATTTATTCAAATAGTCACTATTTTTGGCAATGACGTCACTCACTCTGGACGCCACGTTCATAATGTCCTGATTAAAAGACACATAAATCATATTCATGGTGAGCCCAATTACGGCATCATGTTACGGTTCGTTATGGCCGCGAGAAATTTCCTTAAAATTGACCGAGGGGTCAAATTAATCACCCAGTCAATCAGTGATTAAACATTCATTTAGCCAGAATCCAACAGGGAGTCATTGCCAGTGGCCATTATAAACATTTCGAGCAAGAGTTGGCACGGATTATTTATTTACAGTGGCGCACCTGTCTCCGGGCGCTGGGATGGTTTATGACGAATATATCGAAAGCAGCTACATCATACTGCAAATAGATAATTTTCAAAATGCAAGCCATAAAAAGCCGTGACCGTTGGACTGTAACGTCATTAATATCCAATGTTGTTTAATCAACCAGTTTCCCATGCATCCTCGCTACAAATTGTGCACCTAAGGTAGAAACTATAGTGATACGCCTCACATGCGAGATACATAACGCTAAATTCCCTGGCGGCATTAATCCACAAATATATCGTCGGCTTCATCAAATAAATCCAAAAATATCATAAAAGTTGTTATGGAAGAAGAAAAGAGAGTCAGCCTCCTGTTTGACGTCGTTGCTGCCATTAAGTCATCCTAACAACAGATATTGCGTGGGTGGCTATATATATACGGATATGTTCGCAGCAAACATCTCCTAAATAATTTAATGTTTCTTATAGTTAACGACTGTGTGTGCTTTAAACGCACATTAAAAAAAGGATCGATGAAATTCAATTGCCACATCTCCAAAGTAGAGCAACAATTGATGGAGGAAGTGTTTTCCTTATATGTGATACATAATTTGAACATATACACTGAAATTATTCTGTCATTGTATGATTTTCAGATTTATACGCTTTGTATGATTAAAAGAATTCGTCAAATATTACACAAGAAAACAAACTTGGAGTTCTAGAAATTTTTCCTGAAATTGCCACAAAAATTGTCATACAGCCAGATTTTTAATGTCTTAGATTTTTTTTCTTGACTTTTAGGAAGTACTGAAGTCCAAAGTCAAGAAATGGATAGTTGATAAATGTTTGCATGAATTCTATCCAAATCTAATCAAATGTGCTTTTAATCGGTTAATGGCGTTGTAGCCTTAGCACACTATCTGCAATTTTTTGAAAAAAAGGTAATGGATTTTAGATATTCTAAAGCAGGTTGAGTGTATAGTGCCATCCTTCGACAGTGTAAGACAACAAAGGAGAAATCTATTGTAAACTTTCCGGCTTTCGAATCAGTAATGAAGTAATGCCAGTCGGGAAAATGGCAGCCGGGTTCCAAAATGAACATGTTTCACCTTAATTACGTATAAACTAAAAGGTAAACTGTTCTTGGGGGTCATTTGTTCCACCTGTCCATCCTGCCTACATATTCAGTTAAGAGTTGCTTGGGGTCAAGAAGGGAAAGCTGCACGCCAGATGGCATCTTTTTTCGAATAATTCGCCACACCAACGTACCATAGCCACGTTAAATCAACATGTATGGGTGGTTTCTGCGTATATACACCGTATATTAGACTTGTCACCAACGCCCCAAGAGGTCAGGGGTAACATAAGGGCACCATTTACATGCAGGTGTATCTCAATGGTTGAGTAACACAAAAGATTTCAATTATTTATCTATTTGTCATAGTATGTAGTTGAAAAGCATGGCCTAATTGCTCGTTAACTGACCTGCAGACCAATGTCCAGTGGAACCGGACGGGAGAGTTTCCTCGCCTATTGTTCGACGCCGCTATTGAAATGTGTGTAATAGCGGCGAGCCCTTAGAAATTACTTAGATTTCCGTTTCACCGATGTTACCTATAAAGAAAAATGTGGACATCTTAATCAACTTCCCCTCGTGTGCCAATCTAATTTGTGTACAGGCACATCCCATATTTTTAATAAAAGAGAGCCATTATTATCTATAGCCGCTGCTTATTGTGTGCTTATTTCATTTTGTTGTGGATCCTATTCTTCGCGGAGATAATAAGCATACTTCATCTGGCACAAATCCCTTCCTGGATCAATTTTATTTTACGACATGGCCCGAGCTTTTCAACTTTCATTTTTACTTTCTTTTGCAATTTTTCCACTTGCCTAATTCCGCAAAGACCGGCCAAATTATGCTTCCTTTTTAATAGGAAACGTTTGCGGGATTTAGAATCTCGCTATTCATACATTCCGTATTCGTACACGGTTACTTAATGCCGAATAGAAATACGTTTATTGATTTAACAATAAAAATGGAATACTAGATAATAGAAACATTATTTAACAGTATATATAGAAAAAGCGCAACTTTCAGTATATAAAAAATACGACGGAGTTCAAATATTTGCTAAAGATTTTGCTAGGTTTTCATCTAAACGCTTTAATGCAGTGTTTTTTCACCGGTGTGCCGTGAAGGGTCCGTAAGTGTGCCGCGGGACTTTTAAAGACGAGTACACAAATTACCTTCTATACAATAATTGTCCCGAAATTGAACAGGAAATTCCAATATATACTGGTATTTGACACGATTTTCAAGCATAATTCCCGAATTTTTCGAGGGCATAAAAATTTAAGTACATTTCCAGATTCTTAAGGCATACATATTTGTGAGAAAAAATAATATATATACAGCATGCGCATGCATATAAAAACGAAATTGGTTATTTTTGCGTATAAATTGCTCAAAATTTTGCAACCAAATCCCTTTTCTATATGCACTGTTACGTTTTTTATACCTGCATTCTCATGAACTTATTCAACATATAAAACCAGAATTTGGTGTATTTAAAAAAAAAATAACAATGAGAATTTCGTATTGATAAGTTTCTCCATCCACGTAGCAAAAATAGATAATTTATATTAAGTTAATTAATATTAAGAGAATTCTTTACCAAGTTAATTGTTTTTTATTTACGAGGACAATATTAATTGCTCCAATTACTTAAGAAGCAAATTAACAACAACACACACAAAATGTTAAAAAGATGCAGACTCATCGATGCCTATTTAACAACTTCAAATGTTTGGTTGGAGACCACAATAAGATTTTCCGATACAAACATCGCCTGTGTCCGGTACAAAAATCCTCTTCAGCAGCCCACATGCATGAAAAACTGATATTATCACCATTTCCATTCACGTCGTCCCCTGTTATTTAACCCCCAAAACCCGCCCACTGACCAGAGTCCACCGCAGTTGGCTCATTCTTTGGCACACCAGACACGGTCTATGTGTCCAGCCAACTGTCGCCAAAAAAATCTTTGATTCAGTTTTGCTTGGGTGAGTCTGAGAGGAATACGGTATATCCGGTCACGAGTGGACGACGGTCATCCAACTCTATTATCGTGGATTTCTTTGAGGCGCCATTGTGTGACGATGCTTGGATTTTCGTATTTACTTTAGTTTGAACTTCAGTAAGAAATTTTAATCTAGATTCTTGGTTAAGGTATCTTATAACGACATCTGGTGTCCTTTAGGATAATTTATAGTATTCAGCACTTGTTGTACTAGAATCGAGAATCCATAAACTTAGAAAGGAATCCAAGAATGAACTACGAACTTAACAGGCATCTCTAAAGTTTCAAAATACAAACTTTTGAGGTGAAATTTCAAGCCATATATGTGAATAATATAAAAACATGGCATCATGTTAAGAATGTTACATCATGTAAACAATGGGCATGTTGGAAAAGCCAAGCAGAAGTGTAACCAGAATAAAGCTAATTCTTTATTTGTCAAACGAAGGTCCGTATATATATATATATATATGGCTTTCAGTGACCTCAAGCCTAGGATTGGGGAAACAGCACTTAAAATAATAAATGTAATTACAACAGTCGTATAACTAATGCCAGAATCTCTCCTAAAATAAATGAACTCTTAAACAGACATTAAACTTAGAGCCAGGCCGATAAATCAAGCATTTTCACAAAACCCACGTCAGTAACAAAGCAAGCAAGATGGATTCACATATAATTCTTCATTCATCTCCGATATTAACATTCAGTTACTGCGGTCAGCTTGACCAGCGGCGAAAGGCCTATAGAAAGCAGCACGAACTAAACCCAACGTCCAGCTGACTTTTGTACCGTAACAAATTAATCAAATAATTCAATAACACATGGGGCCCTCGTAGCAAAATTCCATCAGCGTTGCAACATTTGTGTCAACTAAATTAAGTGCAGATAAATCGTTTACACTTTGAATTTTCCTTCAATTTACAGCCCTGAAATTGTAGAGGGTCCCACCCCTGCACCATAAAAACAGAGACAGGGATAGATGTATTAGCACCGGACGTTAGGAGGCGCTGCTGTAGAGAAATCACACACATGTGAACACAGGGTCATAAAAAAAAATACTTCTTAATTAAAAATGTATTTTCATACGAATATTATAGATTTTTGGGTGACATCTTGACCCAAAAGGAAGCATTGAGTGTCGCACCCTTGTAGTTGTACATTTCATTCCGACTTTGTTTTATTTGAGCCATCTTCTGGGTTTTATTCTCGCCATCATCCATAATTAGATTTATTCGCGGACATATAATCGTAAATTTTCTTACTAAATGTTTGGGTTCAAACCGGAGAATAATCTATTTATCGATAAGTTTCACCGAGTGTACCGTTCGCTATCCCTTCGTTTGCATTTCCATAAATTAAATTAGGACATTAAAGGCAGTCTAGTGTCCTATTACGAGCGTCCGCTGGGATTTTAAAACTCTTTGGGTCACAATGGGATCCTACATCTCGGAATCAACTCCCTAAAAAAGCCCACTTATTAAAACAGTGAATTGAGCGAACGGCTTTAAGTGACACTTAGCCGGCGGCCATAATTGCCACTAAGCCAGCTTTTATTTCTTGGGTCGTTCGGAATTCATTAGCAGATTGAGCAGTTAATCAATCTAATTCGGACAGAAGCTGGAGAAATTCTCGCCCATTGTCATGAAACATAAAAACTTGCGCTCAATTTATAGAGAGTGATACGAATGGATATTTCTAACATGTTAAAGTGATTTCAAGATGACAGTTCTGTTTGAATAAATCAGTTAACGTAAAACGTGGATACTTTGGGCAAGGTTTTGGTGTTTTTTTGAAATTCTCAAAAAGGGCTGAATAATTGCGATCCGAAACAGGTCTCTCTGATTAACAGGTGATATCCCCATCAATTTCTGTGCTAAACTTCCCCCTGGCGGAAAAATATGATATTTTTATATAAATCTAAAACGCTTTATACAGTATAGAACCTGTCTAAATGCATCCTGTGTAAATGAATACCCTCTCTAAAAGCATATTTTGCACCGGTCCCAAGCGTATGCATTTAGACAGGTTCTACTGTAGTCATATGTGGCGTTTAATGTCCATGTTTGGAGTTAATAAACTAAATACACGAACATTACCATAATCAAGCATAAACTGGTTTTAGCACTAATTTCAAGCATAATTTATCGACTTTTCTGAGGTGATTAAAATTCAAGCACATTTTCCGACTATCCCAATTTTCAACCTTGCTGGACACCTCGTGTTGTTTTTAATATTGGATTTTTCCGGGCCTCGACAGGAAATTCCAGATTAAACTAGTGCTTAACAAAAATGTCCCAACTTTTCCGAGGTGCTAAAATTCAAATCCATTTGCCGATTTTCAAGTCTAGGCCTTAAAGCAGCACGTTACCCCTGTAATTATAACGTTTGTTCCTTAAGTGTTCAGGTTTTCAGATGTATAAAAGCCCTATATCTTTTATTTTGAAAACCAGACAATCGTTGAGAAATGTCTGGCCTATACGGTCAAGGATCGAGTCCCGAGAGAGCGAGCCTGCGATCCGTAGCAAAACTTAATTCCAGTCCTAAAATTTCATCGTCGTTTTAAGGAGACCTCTAACCTCGTATAAAACTGCCATTTTGGAGATAATATAAAATTCCGAACGAGCTTAAGCGGAATAAAAGACGAAAAAGCGCCGCAAATGGGCGGCATGGTCAAGAAGATGACCGGTCAAGCAGGCCGATGCTTAAGCCTCTGCTGGAAATGGAGCAACATTAGGATGGCTCGAAATCCGTGGCTGGATCCTCCAGAGTCTCACTACGTTTTTCGCAGGAAACTCTTCGTACACCTTACATGGGTCTCCTGGCGATTCGTTACTACGCTCTCGGGACCAAAAGTTGAAAGTAACGACGACTACGATAATTGTGGTGGACTTTGTGAGCGCGACGGAGCGTTAAAAGGAGCGCGTTAAGCGAGGGAAAAGAGATGACTACGAATCGAGCAGCGGGGATGGACAGCAACTAGCAAGTAATGGCCCTCATTCAGAAATAAACCCAAACTTAGCACTTTTACGGGCGGATTTCACGACCGCCGACCAACAACGACCAAAATCGACGAATCATCCTGAAATGGCGGCGAACACGAGCCCCTTTTCGGCAATTTTTCATTAAACGATAACCTATATTCTATCTTTCTCGAGGCTGGAAAGATCACGTGATCATGGATTTCAATAAATCCTTAAAGAAATCTGCATATATATAAGGCTCACCGTCGTGCTGTTGTTTTTATGTTTATGAACCTCTGTGAGCCATGGTCAAACTACAGAAGTGGCCGTGTTGGAAACCCAGTGCTAAAGGACCGTAGACCACTAGAGGGTGTTGTACTGGAAAACAGCTAATCGAATACTGCATTCGCTAAATCTATCCATCTACTCCTAGATGAAGTCACAATCCTGATTCTGATCCACAATCTCCACAATCCACAATCTCAGATCGGTTCGGTTTCCTAACCAGGCGCCAGGTGGCCTCTAAGCAGGTATGCTTAGTGCTATAAAGAGGGTCTTTTGTTGCTTTCGTTCTCTTTTGCACACATGTGTGTGGTTGCTGAATACACCTGGGTTTTCAACTCCAAAATAATATGGAAAAGAGAGTTGTACACAACCTTAATGTAATTCACTGAACTTCTCAACTGGCTTCTAATTAACTTGGCACGCACTTTGAAATTCCCTTGAAACTGGGGCTTTTCTAAAAAAAAAACCACCTATTCTTGGAGCCTATATTGCAATGCCTACTTCTAAAATTGACTACAGTTATAATACAAAGTATATTACAGAAACTGAATAAAATAGTGTGGAAACAAAGTCAAAAACTTCACAAGTAAATTTATTACCCTAAATATACTAAAATCTCGAGATTCAGGCTTGGAACTTTTTCAAAACATGCGCAATTATAGCATCTTTAGAGCAAATGTTACCTATTAGAACATAGGCTGCCTTTTAGAGCAAAGGCTGCCTAGTAGAACAAAGGTTACCTATTAGAACAAAGGCTACCTATTAGAACAAAGGTTATCTAACGGAACAAAGGTTATCTAATGGAACATAGGCTGCCTTTTAGAGCAAAGGCTACCTAGTAGAACAAAGGTTACCTATTAGAACAAAGGTTACCTATTAGAACAAAGGCTATCTAATGGAACAAAGGTTACCTATAGGAACAAATGTTAGCTATTAGAGCAAAGGCTATTAGAACAAAGACTACCTGTTAGAACAAAGGTTACCTAATGGAACAAAGGTTACCTATTAGAAAAAAGGTTACCTATTAGAACAAACCAAAATGACATTGTGAATTATTTTAGTGTAAATAAGTTATTTTCAAATCTAAATATACTTTTCTCTTTTTTGTTGAATGCATACTTTAATAACATTTAAAAAAATAATTTTATACCTAATATTAATAATATAGTAAATCAAATAAGAACTAGAAAAACGCCTTTTAAAACTCACAAGAGTTGACGCTCGTAAAAATACAAAAGTTGCCACATTTTTTGACAAACCTTCCATGCTTACTCAAGGAGGTGTTATGTACATGGAAATAAAAAAGCGATGTTGGGTGTAGGGGATGAAACATCACTTGTTCGTGACGTAATAACAAATAACCTCATTCACACAAAAAACGATTTTTACAGGCTATATGCGAGCGAGAAACATTTTTAAAAGCGATGAAAAAAAAAGCCACAACTCAAATTCCGACTGATTACGTTGCATTTTCAGGGCGCAGTGATGACAATTTCTAACAATTTGCGAGACAACCACCTGATCCACGCTTCTTAGTATGCCTGGGGTGACAACGTTGTTAGAATGGAACATGTCTTACAAAAGCAAAGACTGCATGCAGGAAAAGAAAAAAGAAAAAAAAATGCATAGCAAATTCGTCGATACAAAAATTTCGATCACGAATCACGTTCTAAGAGGAGTTTAGAAGTTCAACACAAAGCCATGCTGGTCAGTTTTCGAGTCCACTTTTGTCACTGACCCCTACAGCCACCTTAACACCCCTTTCCGTTAAAATTGCTCACCATTCAGGTATGGCAAATGCACAATGTCCAGCGCGGTCAGTTTAACGAATCGAAAGGAGAGCAGAAAAAAAAAACTTACAGCGGATTTTTCGGCGAGAAAAAAAAAGTGTCTTTCGAAGGAAATAAAAAGTCCGAGGTCAACACTCAAACGCGAGGTCTTGCGGTCAGCCTCAGTCCATCCATCCACAATTATTCTCATCTCAACCATACGGAATGCTTGGGGGAATTTTCTTTCTCGGTGCTGTCAGCTTTTTCGCTAAATTATATTTGGAGTCTCCACAATTCGATCGCCATTTGGACGAGACTCATTGAAGGGGAAATACGAGGATTGACGATGACCAGCATACTGAGCAGCGCCGCCAGGGTCGCTCGAAAAGACCGGAAATGGAACTGTGCTTAGTTTTTTCAAAACGTTAGTGTAGCTGATCACAGTTGCTCAACAAACAGAAGCTCAAGTCACAGCTCTTCTAAGCTGCATCTCAAGCTTAAGCTAAATCTTGAGATGACACCCTGCCACAGTAAAAGAGTCTCACATTTGGCTGTCTTAAGCTTGTCTTGGCAGCTGTGGTATGTATCTGGTACTTGAGACACAGCTCAAGCTCATGTAAAAAAGGTTATAACCAATTTTAAGACACATTTCGATTAAAAGAATCGCTCAATTTACTGGATTGCTGCTCAAGCGTGCCCAATGATTAATCGCTCGTCTGCCAAACTTGTCCGAGTATTCCTTTCTCTTAAAATTATAGTAAAAAAAAGTTAACGACACAAGCAATTGGGTTGAGTTGTATTTTTTTTTTCGAGGAAATGAAATAATTTGTGGATGGCAGCATCATTAGAGCGAATTCGTGATAGAAATTTCTGAGCAGAATTAACGATTGAGCTGAAAAAAGGTGAGCCAGCTGCGGAACATTTTTCCAAGAGATCAAAACTTTCTTCTGGTTTGTTTGTTTTTGTGTATCTTTTATAGCCGCTCTCATTTTTATAGTTTTCAGTATTCGCCTATAAAGAACATTTTGATTGCCCGACACGCGATATAAACCCGTTAAGTGGGTGAGCAAAGTGTTCATAGACCGGTGAAATTCGATCTAAAATCAAGAAATTCAATAGCAACTCCATCCATGTGCAATGAAATCAAGAAAAAGTCAATTTCATACACATAAGGATTGATACATCATCGATTCACACGCATGACTATATCGCAATTATGCCATCTCAAATATTTTACAAATTTTGAAGTGAAATTTCAATATTTTTGAATTCAAACTATTGAAAACTCAACAGACGAATGCTATAGCTACATTTTTACAAAATCATTTCTTAAAGTAGTCATTGTGACACGTAAAGAATGCAAAAATAAAATTCAGCTGTTTTTAATGAGATAATTTCTAATTTATAGCGTGTACTGTATAATATGTCAAAATTTCGGATAACCAAACCATCATCCGGTATTCACTGCTACTAGAATACTACAGTTTGTATCTATCCATTTCCCAGAAGCTTCTAAAACTTCCTATCAACATTTTTAAAACAATCTTCATCGAGGTTAAGCAGTTTCTCAACAAAAAATTATTAAAAATTCAAGAAAGAAAAAAAAAGCCCGAATGAAGCCAAATTTTACAACTGCCTAAGCCATAAAGCAAACCGCATTTCCTAAGCACTATAATTTTTTTTTCACCAAGGAGGGCCATTAAAGATGCGAGTCGTAGGCCTATAGCATGCATGCAAGTGCATTAAAATGACGAAAGGGTATTTACACGCTTAAATCTCTCGGAATTTAATGCTCTTCCTTTGTTATATTATAAATTA
The DNA here is from genome assembly GCA_034696685.1 of Julus scandinavius. NCBI lineage: Eukaryota > Metazoa > Arthropoda > Diplopoda > Julida > Julidae > Julus > Julus scandinavius. Next base: position 49,832 of record JAQGAE010000088.1, on the reverse strand, counting down.
GATCATTACTTCCATCACAGCCCTCTCAAATTGATGCGAATTAACAAAAGTGTATCGTGTGTCTGCTTTTCTCTCCTTCCAGCAAATGGCAACTTGGCTGATATCTTACTAATTTTAATTCGCGCTATTTGCACATCCATTTATGTCTCGTGTTTTGAAATACGAAGAAGATAGCGAAAGAAAAACTATGTCTAATGAAAAAATACCGAGCAGGACGGGTGATATATACATTACTTCCTCAGCCCGATATATCGAGCGGCTCCATTAAGCGAAAAAAGCTATTGCAAGAATGCGACTGCCAGAAATTAAGCTAAAAGAAATGGTGCGATTAAGCGACGTGCCTCCACCTCATTATATAGAAAAAGAAATTAAAATGGAATTAGTTTTCTCGCTTTTGCAACGACGCTTTTCTTGCTGACCTTTTCAAACCTGCGTTCATTCGTCAATGGTGCACGTGTTATCAACTGCGAAATGAGTTCAATTTAGGCATAACACGAAATACAAAAAAAAAGCTCTTAAAAGGAGATGTAAAGTCAATACATCCAATGGCAACCGTTTCTAAGATTACCACTGCTAGAAATATCTTTGAAAGTGGTTTCTTCCAACAAGCCAATTCGTAATAATCATTATTATATTTTTTTGTGTTAAATATCAATTTTCGATCCGGTGAGATTGCATCCATCTGATTTTGCTAGTGTTAGTACCCTTTGGTAGAAATGTTTGTAAATTGCAAAAACCTAATACTTCTGGCGACATCTATAGTTGAGGAATACCAACCTCTAAAACTGTAGGAAAACATCGCTAAAATTTCGCACAAATCCAGTATAATAATTAATATATGTGCGAATAAATACTGAAATATCTATTTTATATCGTGGAATATCCAAAATAAGTCATATACAAGTCAGTATGCTGCCCCTGTAGTGAAGCAATCAGTGCATGCTGAAATGCACGTAATGATTGCCCGCATTACAGCCCCTTACTCAAATTTATTAAAAAATAAAAATAAAAAAGGGCGTTAAGTGTATTAATCCACCGCTCCACGGTTCTACCCCTGCATGAAACCTCGAAATTTTCATAAAAACCACATTACATTCCTGTGAAATCGCTCAGTAATTTGAGTCACCGTAGACGAAGAAAACCGTGCGCTGAGGGATAACTACAAAATTCGTGTGTAGTTACACTCGATTATGTCCGTGTAAATCAGCGGTCCCAGAAATGCCATTAATTCCCGTTCTGCTGCCAGAACATCCATTTCCCCCTGCGCCACTAACTACCGTCTTGTACTTGTTCCCATAAAACAAGAGATTCCTAATGGAGAGGGAGTATAGAGCGGGGTGAGGGTAAAAAACGATCTCCGAGAGTCAACCCGCCCGGCTTATAGTTAATGAAGGCGCAAATTCGCCAAATGGAAATGGCTCATATTCGTACGTTTCGAAATTGCGTCGGGAGTATAATTACCGAACAGCGTTATAATGGATTGCCGTTTCCCCCCTTTTTCCTATTCGCATTACGCCAGTTCACCGCAATCATAACTAGACCATGGCGTTATGACACCGCCTTAGCCCCATAAATCTTCCATCGTAGCCCCATGTTTATTAATTTCCGTCGAGAAGATCTGCCGCCATTGTTTCCGACATCGCGACTTTGAAAGGACGTCGAAAACCAGCCTTTTCTAGCCAATTTTAGAATAGACGATCCCTGAGTAATCCATATTTGAAATATTAATGCAATGAAACCGCTCAAATTGGGAGTCACGTGTTTGGACTGGCTCTACTTAAATTTCGGGGATCATCAGTGATCATCAATGGGCTCAGAGTAAAGGTGCGTTTCCACGTGAGAGAAACTCTCGAGATGCCCTCGATATCAGTTATCAATGTAGCACGCTAGTGGACACTTGAGCCCTGGCCTCTCTGATAGCAGCTCGCAAAATACGAACCATGTTCAAATTTTGAGAGCAGCTGTTGAGAGCTAGGCCAAAAACGTTAGAAAAAAGATGCTTATGTTTAGGGGTTTTTTATACTTAGAGCCAAATTTGGGAAATTTTGTAGAATACTAGATGGGACGAGTAACTCTCGAGAGTTAATCTCACGTGGAAACGCACCTTAAGAATGTATCGCATTCTTGTTTCTTGCACAAACTTTCGGGTTTAGCTCAGGACTTTATGATACCCTTACCAAAACACTGATTTTTTCTCTCCATTTTTCTCTATTAATAAAACTTTTCAAACTTTCAAAAATAAAATGAAGAAAGAGGGTGGCTCATGCATGGATGTAATGCCAGATTTAATCGATATGCAATAATTTCTCCATGAGGTTTATAACTTCAAAGTCATTTTTATCCATTGTTTTTCAGCCAATAAAATATGGTGATGGCCTCCTCAGCTCAGGTACGGAAATGGTCTCCTGCATTTGTTTTATGTCTTTCCCAACGAATGATTTACTCGACCATTGGCGGATTTCGCCTTCTTCGAAGAAGCACTTTTCTATAAAACGGGAGCCCGAAAAATCCTTTCTATACGGCGAATTCAGTCTGAACCTGGCGATGCATCTGCGTGTATCCGTATGAAATGAACGAGATTTCATTAACTTTTATTATTATTGTGCATGCAGAGATGTTTGCGAAGAGTTCACTAAGCTAAGGGCCGACCGATGCCATATCGCATTAGTGTACTTAAGGCAAAATTCAATGACCCGAATGGAAGACGATCGTAAAGTTGCACCGGGAAAACCTACCTAAAATCTAGGACTTAATGCCCAAAAAGCCTTCCTATTTTTATGCTCAAGAAGGAGGCTTCGTTTTACGATTTAAAACGCGATGTACTAGAGGTAGTAGCTACTCTATACTTGGTCGGCCATAACCGGACAGCCTTTGTGTACCAATTCGAACTTAAAATATAAGCATCTTGTACAGGGTGATGGTATTGTATTCCTGCCCCAGAATATATCGAAAAAATTGAATCTTCAGTTAGCGTGGTTGCTAACTGGCATCAGTGGTGGGCGAAGAAATAATTTCTCCTAAAATTATAGTCAATATTTGGCTAATATGTTGATTATCTCAATATTTTATATAAAGTAGGCCAACACTTTAAACATCCGCGCAGTTAATCAGTTATGGAGGTGTTAATACAATTGACCAAGTGATCGATTAGTGATGTAATTAGAAGCTAAATTCATTTTGAATTTTTAACATACAACTACGTTAGAACACAGAAATATGGACGTTGGCTTATGGGCCCTCGGGAAGGCTCACTCAAGCCTGAGAACCCCTAATTGTTTCCTTATGTTACCCGATATAGTTAAGGAGCTTCTAAACCAGTCTATAACTGGGACAGAAGTTATAAGTACTTAAAAATTGTTACGAGTTTAATCTCCATGGAAAATTTCGCGTTATTTGTACCAATCGCCCCTTGGAGGAATCTTTAAAACTGAAGATCCGTCAATTACGAGGGTTTAGTTCGTCCGCAGCCCCCTTTTTACATCTGCGACAGTGGCAATTGAGGTCTTTGTTACTTTCCCTGCAACGTATATATTTACCCGAACGTCTGCAACATAACCGAGTATATGTTATTCGAATGCACCGGGGATTCGACCTAGAAGTAAAATTCCGCAATTTGGAGCTCTGAAACAGAAATCTCATAATGCTGCGTAATACCTCGGTATGAAATTTAAATAAGGCCATAGTTACTATAAAATAAAAAACACCCAAGCCGAACAATATATTTGCAGACTGGAAAATGAAAAGTGGGAATGCATACGTGGAAATTCCCCGCTCGAAAACTTCTCCGTCTCGAGACATTAGAGGTATGCCATATGGTGCTTAAGACAATAATTACAGCAAATAACACGGAGGATTAATTGCAGGTAAAACCATTCTCACTGCGCTGATGCAACGCGGGAGCACAGTTTTAGTGCAGTACGTGAGGAAGGTACGAGCATCAAACGAGCTGCTGCTGCTACAATTGAAATATAAAATGAATAACGAGAAGAATGAGGATATGACATCATTAATTCATGCTGCCGCGAGTGTTCTTAGACCTTATCCAAGAGAAATACAATTATTATTTTTTTATTTAATGTTAACTGCCTCCAGACTAAAGAACCAGGAATAAAAACTTGCTTTATTGTTCTTATCACGTGAACAGCTGGTGTATGAACCTTTAACATTGCATTTCCAACATGGCTGCGTTCTTTTTCACTAAATTTCAGGGGTTTCGTGATTTGAAAATCTATTTCAAAAATGTGTTCGTCAGTATCATTGGTTTAAATAGTAACCATTAGTGAACCTTGGGAGAATAAGTGACTGTATTCAAGGTCAAATATTGATAAAATTTACATTTGCTAAAATGTAGTATGTTCGCTATGCATGTACCTATAGTAGAACCCTGTTAATCCTAAATTATCCGGGCCGAAACCCGAAATGGGTTGTTTTATAAAACACGGATAAAAAAACATGGTTACATAATATTGATGAAACACTGAAGGAAACAAAAATGAATTAAATATACAGTATATGGTCATTATGTTCATATGTAAAAATATCTACTACGCCATCTTTGTGAAGCAATCCTTACATGGGATAATAACTAGAGGAAAATGTTGGGTGTTTTAGGAGGAATAAATATATAGATCTAGCTTCAATTTCTCAATTAACATAGCGGATACTTAGGGCTACTTACTAGATATTGAGTAAATAATAGTAGTTAGGCTACTTACTAAAACACGTACTTACAATTTGAAAGTTTAAAAGGACGAGAATATCTTCGACCGTATTTGGGTACTGTCTTTGGACATTACTACGCGAACCGTAATACACCGAGATGTATAGAAGCATGAAAGTCCCTTTCTGACTTTAAATTCAAACTCAAGCATTTCAAAGTCAGTAAAACTTCAAATTAAAAAAAAAATTCCTAGACAAGCGTGGAACACGTCAAAAACAGAATTATCAAGTTGGACGTCTCTAGCTAAAGCGCTGTTTTAGCGACGGAGCCTTCAGGGTATTATGGAAACAACCGTTAGTTCCCGATGCTGTTGTAGGAGGTCGCTACACGTTGGAGCATGGGATTGCCCCATTTCGATTTTTATCGAAATAAATAGTGAAAACGCTGTTTTACACTTCAATTTTCGCTTTTGGAGCATTTGTTTATAAGCTCTGTCTTCGTGTTTATAAGTATTTATATTTGGGCTCCTATTCTGCTCTTGATTTAATTATTAGCGGGGTGGTTGTAGAAAAATGCACGTGGCCAACTAGGTCGGGGTTATCACGAAAATCTGTTAAAATTTTGCGTTCTTGGTTATCTTGAATGTGTTTAATAAAATTTTAAAAAACGTGTGCTTTTGGGTGTTCCTGTTTACTTCCCTGGCCACGTTGCATTAAGATTTCCGAATACGTGAACAGGAGCGTCCTCAACGTTGCTCGAGTTAACTATGAAACACATGTAAATTCGTGGGCGTTTTCGACCAACCAATGGCGTTATATTTATAATGATCCTGCCTACATGTACGATAAAGTAGGAAACTACTATTATGGGTAGTGTTTGATGTATTTCATGTGTAGTCGATTGTCGGTCGATCGTGTCTACGTCATTCCTAACATCAGTTTAGATGTTTACGAAATACATCTCTGAATAATATCGACAGTCTTCGAAACCAAATGTTTCAGCAAATTGTTGTCCTAATATTCTTGGCTTTGGGAGTTCAGGCTGTAGTGCAATGGCACCAACAGAAGGTAAGTTTTGTTTCATGTACATGTTTAGTTGCCAATATGTTACTCTAATAACTAATTGTAGTTGTACAAAGTTACAAAAAGGTCGTTGTGTTCAGTATTGTTGCGGTTTGATTGGTCTGAGAGCAGAGTGCGGAACATATATGTCCAACTTCTGTGTCTTATTACGAAATTATTATAAGAATTAAAAAATAATTAAGACTATAATTGAGGAAGTAAGTCAGTAGGCTAAATATGTCGTACAGTTGTGTTCAATAAATAGGTATGAAACGCCGTGTTGGCCTTGACACGAGTCATATATACTGTAATAAGTGTGTTGATTTTAAATTTGATTACAAAAATTGCTGTAAAATGTTTATAATAGCGATAATAGATTATCATTTGGACTTTCCAGTCAATTCAGTCGTTAGTTAATGGTTTAAAGAGTCGAATTTACACAAAATGTCGTTTGAGATTAGTGATTTCAGCAATATACTACATATATTTCGAAAAATACTTTTCAATCACCCTGTATTTTAGCCTATTTTTTTAAATATAATATTCTTTTAGGAAAACTTAGGGCCTATAGTGACCTTAAAATTTTCGTGAATTCATTTCTTAACATATTTATATATTTATCAATGTATTCGTTTTTACGTATCTTTTAAAGTAAATATCTAAATATCAATTTATTTCACGTTTATTTTATACTTTGATTAATTGTTTAGCCAAACTAATCTTCCTTTTTGCTGTAAAAAAAACTAAAATTTTAGAAATATTTTGAGCCAGTCAATGAAGTTTTAAAATTGGGTAAAAAGTCAAATGTTTGCAATATTTTATAAGAAATTGATTCCGAAAGTAATTTAAGAATTTTGCTTTTACTACAAATTAACTAAAACTACTAAAAATACCCTCCATTTAGTGGCTTATCTGTTACTGAAAATATACCTGTTTTCGTTTCCCAGCCAGAATATTATTGGAGACTGTCTAGAAATCTAGATGCCCACCAAAAGACACTCCCCATAGGAATTCTCATTCAAGTCCCAAACGGCTCCACTTGGGGCCATGGTTTGATTTTTCTAAGAAATTCAATAACGAACTCGAGGTCACCAGTGAGGTCACCAACAGGTAAATCCTGTAGAAGATAAAAGTGGTAGCAAAACAACTTCACTAAAAACTAGGTCGTATGCCTCCCCTGCTGCTGAGTCTTTTATACAGCTGTAAGCCCTAGTTTTTCTTACCCCTTTTTATATGTTGCCTCACGCATAGCCCCCAAACCAGTCAAGGGAAAATAGCGTAGAACAACACCTTGTAGGTAGTAGCAGTATAAAAAAAACCGTGGAATGCGTTAAAAATAGGCAAAAACCATATCTGTTTTAACGTCATCGCCCACGTGTATATCTATATTTAGCTTGTATTAAATCCCATAAATATATCAGTTTTTAATGATTCGTGGCGGCATTGACGTAAAAGCACGAAAACAATTCTTGAGAAATGTCGTTTGGTCCGAATATGAAGATCATAGATAGTTTTACGTTCATAATAAGAAAATAGACGAAAAATGTATCATCGGCAACAATTCACAACATCGATTATTCGTTGTGTATTCAGCTTTATCTTTTAGAAATGGCGAGGCTTCATCAGGTGTTTCACTCGGTAAACAGTAATTTACATCACTAATAGAACAAAGGCCGTATATGTCATCACATTTTGGGGGAGAGGATATGGGCCACAATCTTGGGGTGGACTATTTTAGCCATATATTTATGTGTCATTATTGGCACAGGTGAAATAGAAATTGCATTTTTACCTAAGAAAAATCGCACTAAAAGTGCAGAAAATTTGCGTTTGTACCTTAGAAAAATTGCGTTTGTATTTCTGCAAAATTTGCGTTTTTACCTTAGAAAATCGCACTTTTAACGCAAAAGTGAAATTCCCCTTTTATATTTTGCCGATTCGGGTAGAAATTTGTACCATTTCTTGTATTTCGGGGGGGAGAGGTTGGATCTATCCCCAAGATCTCCAAATATTCACTGCCTTGCTAAGAACATTAATCTCTAATATGGAAAAGTTGGAGTGCATACAATTACTATCACAGCAACAAAATGGCCACCATGTTGCGAACACCACAACATGTACCTTATATACACTGCCAACTTTTTCATATTGGAAGTAGTATCTTAGTGATACAAATTTCAGTTGTGCGAGTAAAGCACTTGATGAAGGCTTAAAGATCGAGGCCGAAATATTGTCCAAGTGCAACTATTCAAGTTTATTGGTTGTGTTAAGTGTAACCATTTCTGTTAAATAACCAGAACAACTTGAAGATGGAGAAAATCAAATCGTCTAGTTTTGTAAAATATGCGCAATCTTAACAATGTATCTGCAGGTTTAAAGTTGCGTGGTCAAATATGTGAAAATATAACATGATCTTTCTGAATTATGTTACAATAGATTTGGTTTTCGGTTTTTGTTTTCGAGTTACGACATTTGAAGCTTGTTAAACCGAAAATTGTTGCCAAGTTACACGAGTAGCCTATAGCTAGATATTACGAAGCTTCGACGGAAGAAATGTGAATCTACAAATTACAATTTCATCCACGCTCAATAACATGATAGCACAATTGAGTACTTTGGATATTGTAGTTCTCGATATGGAGGAGAATATATTAAACGTAAAAGTATATGGCTATGTAAACAATTTATGAAAAGGAATTGTTAGTGGAGATTTGCGTACATCTCGTGAATCAACTTCATTATTGATTAAATAGTCTTGTTGACATTTCTAAGTACCGCTGACTCGGTAATAATATCCTCGAGATAGGTTTAGCATAAGCTTTATTGAATGAAAGGTTGACGATGCTGCTTAAATGCAAATTAACATGGATAATCCAGTTTTTTTAAGCACATTTTGAATTAGCATACGCGCAAAATGCGCTACGCAAATATAATTCATTGATCCATTTTCGTAAAACAAATTTTGTTAAAGGGAACGTGTATCTATAGTAATTTGTATCAAGCAACTGTTCCTCTAGGCTCTTTACCCATCGTTTGTATTAAATATTTGGTAGACTTATCTCCAGTTGTGTTTTCATTATGAAAAGTCAGATTGCTGAAAGCCACAACTTAAATGTGGGTTCGTCCCCTCTTCACAAGTAATTGTGACTTTTTAAGGGCCTGGGGTCATCTGTCATGGACTAGAGTCAAATGGACCACACTAAAATTATTTTAAATCTTTTAAACTTCATCCTTTAATTTTGTATGAGGGCCCAGGTGGCACTTGTCCATTTGCCGCCCTGATGTCAAAGTCAGAACGAAAAAGTAGACACAGTGGAGACTCACTTATAAGAAGCTCACTTATACGAAACATTCAGTTATCAAAACAATTTCTTGTTTCCCCGGCAAAACTCCATTTAAGCCTTATACGATATTCAGTTATACGAAACTTCCACTTATACAAAGGGTGATTCCTTCCCCTGATGTAATTCCCTCGTGTAAATACTATTCAATTATAAGAAGAGATTTCAGTTTTCTAAGACGAAATAAGCACATTTCTGAAGATGTAACTTAAGTTACATGTACTTTATTGTTTGTGATTATATCAAATACATCTTATTATTTTGTTTCTGTACATTGACAAAACTATTAAACGACATTTTTTAAGAAGAATTATTCTCTATTTATTAAAATGCAGTAACCACTAAACCTGCTAGTACATGTACATGCACATTGTATTCACTTGTACGAAGAATTTTCTGTTCCCCTCATATTCGTATAAGTGAGGTTTATTCACTTATAAAAAGTATTCACTTGTACGAAGAATTTTCTGTTCCCACTATATTCGTATAAGGGAGACTCTACTGTATATGAATGTGCAGATTTGTATCATTCAGAATAATAACGTCCTTCATATTGTATAATAGACTACAGCATCATTGTAATTAACTTGTCAAATAGCATACATTGTTGTATACACCTAGCTCCACTCTGCTATCACATTTTTATTACTTGGCTACACCCAACCCAATAAATTATTTAAAAACTGATGATAATAATGATGACCTTATTACATCGCTAATTGTCTGGTAATGTGCAGACATCTGAGACAGGCGTATAAGATGAGCAATTAAGCAATGCGCCATCAATTGAATCATGATCATCTGTAAGCACTACCATATATGCATCTCTTTTCGGGGCTAACTTAATTGAAAACTGTATTTCAGAGTTTGTTGTGACAACACATTTCAGCTGAACATCGAATTTGTGTTGCACACAAACTCAGTGGCTTTAGACACAGTAAATGGAATTAATGGCAATTGTTTTGGCACGCATGGCAGGTGTTTGCTGTGCCGAATGTGCAGTACCGTGGAGTAGTAGATGGTGGCGAGGCAATCCTGCCTCACATCCGCAATTATGTTTTCTAGAATCCCATCGTGATCCCTTATTACAATGATTCTGATATAAAATCGTAATGGTGGGGGACCCCCTTCCAATGCACCAGTTTGATACCGTTATTAGGCAAACCCTGACGAGCTTAAAGTAATGGTTCTGGCGGTATCAGGCTGACGTAGGGGGTCTTTCTTTTTAGCGATTCACTTAGCATAACATAACCTTATTTACTCTTTGGGAATTGCATCCTATTGGCTTTTAGGTTCCCTGCTATCAACAACTCAATAAATCGTTGAATTTTCAGTTTCCCAAAAGCTTCTCTACTCCCACGATCACTTTTCGATTAATTTTTTCTGCAAAACTCATTTGACAATTTTTGGATCGATACAATTTTTTTCGTTTCAGTTGTACCACGCTGTAAACACCTTGACCGAAAACGAAATTACTTATCTGGCTGGCCTTTCCAACGAACTACTATTCAATCAGACATTAGCTCCAATCATGATTCCTCGAATTCCATCGACCAGTGGACACGATTTAGTGAAAAAGGTAATGGACTTACGTGGACTTAATGAAAGCTCGCTGGTTTTGTAGTAAATATGCACTGCTCATTCTTTGCAACTTCTGAAGACACGAATATCACGTTTCAAATCTTATCCTCCTACAAGAAAAAAAAGAAATGCTTTCACTGAACATTTTGAAAGAAAAATTCTAGCAATTGCGTGACTTTGTTTCGTGACCAAACATTTTATTTTTAATCAGCGAGACAGATGATAAAAGTACAGGAAATATGAATGAAACAATTGCAATCTTTTTCTGAGGTTTTCATGAACAATTAAAAATGATTGAGGACCACCAAAAGCTTTTGTTTATGTGGGTTAAACAGTAACTTGCATATGATATTTACTAATTTAGAAATTGAAACTCTTATCTTTATAAGCTATCACTCCCCTTACAAATAACAACAAGGTTACATATTAATAACCTTTTTTGAAAATAATTTTGAACTCTTGAACCCCCTGAAATGGTTTTGGGACACCGAGGGACCACAATTTAAGAAGCCCTACTACACTGGATTATTATGAAAGATGCCAGACAACTCCTGATATTGCATATATGATCAAGTTTTGAATTAGTGAACGCAGTGCTGATTAGAAACATAATATTCGGTCAAGAAACAAATTAATTTTTCTAATACATGTAGACACTTTAAGACCTGGAAAATTTAATCCTCTTTAGAGTAATAAATCTTCAAAAAATGCATTGTACATTTTGTTTTCAACTGTAGTTTGTGAATATAAAAATTCAACATCTTTTGTCCCTTAGTCAGTTTTTTATGAACTGTTTTAACAACAATTTAGAGACGGCGTCTTTATTCTTGCTTGAATTCGCACATTTTCAGTACATCATTGATACGATGAAATCGTTGCAATGGAATGTGAAATTGGATTCCTTCTTTGATAAAACACCATTCGGAGAGCTAAGATTCACCAACATAATCGCAACGTTGAATCCTAAAGCCACACGGCACTTGGTGATAGCGTGCCATTACGACAGTAAAATGGATCGGGAAAAATCATTTATAATGGCCACGGATTCAGCAGTACCATGTGCAATGATGATCAACATGGCAACACTTTTGGACCAACATCTTAAGCAGACTGTACAAAGGGTAAGATAAACTTCTATGTCTTTTGTATGTATTTCATATATTTTATGTATATACAGCATACATTAATAAGTTTTCCCCTTTTAAGAAGTCGATTTTTGTGGTCCAGAAATAAACTTCATATAGAAAGTATTACAAAATTAAGATTACACAATTTTGTTTTAAATTGAAAATTTTGTAAGAAACAATTTTTATGGAAATAATTTTAAATATTACATGATAAATTTGTGACAACGTTAACAATTGAGATAACATGTTTGGACACGTAAGTGACATTGGGTCGAATTAGGACTTCTTCGAAACCATCTTTTGTTGTCCCTAACATGTAGACTTTGTTTTGTAATTATAACTGCATCCTACGCCAACCTACATCACTATTTATGAACAGAATAGCTATATATCTAATTTGTTTTCCAAGAATAGTTTATGCACATTTGACAAAAAACTGTCTGGTAAGTTTGAAAAGCCACTCTTCATAATGGCTCTTTCGTGCGTTGATATGTTGCAAGAAATTGAAACAAACATCAATTTTGACAACGCATATTCACGAATTTGTGGAACATATATATCAAGGAATGTAATCACTTGACCACAGACGCAAAATGCTTAGAAAAATAAAAATAATGTTTTAATCATTCGTATAACAATCAAATTATTTTGAAATTCTACAAGTTATAGAAAGTGATGGCCCCAAGAAGAATGCACTCAAGTATTTTGTAAAAAAAAATATTAAATTTTGTGTAATGTTGTTTGAAGAACATTTGAACAATCACTAAACTATAACCAAAATCTTAGTGCAGCATTTTGTTTACTCTGCATTCCCCAGAAGTTGCATCGACTTTTTCTGGTGATTCAAACTCACTAGTTTGTCATGCCGTGATTTTATGCTAGAGGTCTCAACTTCCAACTTACTTCTACAAATCTATATTTAGCTTGCGCAGATCAATACTTTTCATCTGTTGCTTATACTCTACGATATTACGAAAATAAGATGTCACTTTATGTCATCTGACTCCACTACGTGACAAGCTCAGGGTCTGTTAACCTGAAGGTTCCAAACCAAATATGACAACTTCAGTTTCCATTAGGCATGTACTGTATATCAGCTTAAGAGGAAAATATGCCAAAAGAGTGATTTCAGATGTTAAAATGATAGTATAGCTAAGTAAAAATCCATTGAACTAATCGAAATTAAAACTTCGGTGGAACACGATAATATTGCCGGAATATCATTTTTTGTATTACACGTTCACTTTTGACTATGGTAATTTTGACAACTTGTAAAACCACAAATCTTTTCTCCGTTTATTAGGGAGACGATCTAACGTTACAATTTATATTCTTCGATGGGGAAGAAGCATTTGAAAGATGGAGTGCCACGGATTCATTATACGGGTCAAGGCATCTAGCAAGGATGCTATCAGAAACCCAATATCCAAGTAACAACAGAGAACAAACTACGTCATTACATCGAATGGTATGTATCGTTTTATAAACATAATTGTTTTTCAGTATTATTTTGTAATTGCAAATACAGCCAATCTCAGTTAACAATGAAATTCAGAAACATGTTTGTAAAACAGAAAAAATATATTACTGCTCGTTCAAAGTAAAAGCAACTAACATTCCATACTGCATACAATTAAGCATTTTCTAATTTTGACAATGCAAACTAAATGTTGATGTTATGACATTTTTACAAAAGCATATTTGCAATTACTAAGAATGAACATGTCGTTCATCTATGGTTAATTATGACAAGTACTAAAATTGGTGTAACTTTTTAGGATGTCATGGTGCTATTGGATCTTTTGGGTAGTCCCCAGCCAACATTTTACAACTTCTTTTCAGAGACGGAGAAGCTGTTTGCAAGATTTGTTGACATCGGTAAATATTTATTTGAATATAAATATATATGGCTCATTTAAAAGCTACTGATATTTTACTTTAGCTTACTAGTAGCTCGCCTACGGTAGCTGTGAAATGGTACATGTCCACTTTGAAATCACAAAATAACCGGATCATCCATTGCATTTTTCAGAGAAGCAGCTACAAATCCTCAACCTACTAACAAATCACTCGAAACCATATTTTATAAACAGAAAGATGTTTGGCGGTATTGAAGACGACCACATTCCATTTCTGGAAAAAGGCAAGTGTTTTTTAGAGTTGATAATGCTATACTATTGTGTAAAAAGCATTACATTTACATTTGACATGAACTACAAATTAAGCGATTTCTTTTTTTCAGGTGTCCGTATCGTCCATCTGATTCCTTATCCATTTCCGGAAGTATGGCACAAACACACTGATAACTTGGAAAACTTAAATTTCCCAACTATTGATAATTTAAATAAAATTCTTAGAGTATTCGTAGCCGAATATCTGAATTTTCCACTACAAAATGTCACGTTATGACTAAACGCGAGTGAGAATGTGGATTATGGAGAAATACATCATGAATTGTAAAAAAAATACCTTTTTTTGCAACCATTTGTGTGTTTGCTATCTAAATTACTAACTTTGAAAATGTTGGCAGTTAACACATTTAGTTACAGTATTTCACCTATTAAAATTGAGTACAGATCTACATTCTCACCTGAACATGTTGTGTAAATAAATTCGATGAAGTATTAATTTTTGTAAATTTGTTTACAGCTATTGCCAACAGCATTATTGTATCAGATTGGGCCAGATTAGGCTGTAATTTATTCTTTTTTTTTTAAAGATTTATGGTTGTTTTTATTTGTTAGTTAAATATATCCTGGGATAATTACTGGAAAATGTGATTAAACACGTTAATTTGCCAGTATCACCCTGTTATTTGGCAGAACAGAAAATTGTGTATATTTAGCACACAGATCACTGCAATAGCACAAATTATTTGCTAATCAATGCACAACAATTCAAATATTTATTTAAAATGGCCTTCTCACATAATCGATTATTTGATTATATCTTATAAAGGAACAAGATTGTAAATGATTTTAATAGATGAAAAATGTCTTTCTAATATAAACACTGTTAGAACTGTTAGTTCAGAAACATTACAAAATGCACACGAAATGAATGTTTGTTTATAATTGGATATGTTGGGTGTTCAACGAAATAAAATTGTCAAGTTAAAAGTAAAACTGAATGCCTACCTTGTGGAAAATTCATCTTGATTCAATGAAGGCTTAACCCACAGGAAACACTACAGAAATAATTATATCAGACAAGCATTAAAGTTGTGAAATACATTAGTCTATTTATGTATGAAACAAAACATTAATTTACACAATTTGCTTTTCAACAAATTCTGAAAAGCAAGAAATTTTGCAAATTTCTATTTGCAATTTACGTAACCAACACATGTCTGAAATGTGTCATGAATTTTAATTTAGGCCAATCAACCCTTTGAACACTGTTGTAAATTACCCGTAACCATACATGATCGTTATCGAGATGTTAAAAATTAAACAATTCATTTAAAGTATGGTAATTTTTCTGATAATAAGCAACAGTGGATAAAGAGGAAGTGTGAAATCTAATCTTAATTGAGCAATAAGTTATTTAATTTCAAGAAAAAAAATATAAACTACATTTAGAAGTTGAAAAATACAACCAATTAAATTTTATACAATAAGTAAGATGTACTGGTTTTATATTAATATTTACAATGTATTTAACCGTCAGGTAAGATAGATAAATATTTAGAAAGGAAGGGATATTTGTTGGTGTTGTTACAACTAAAAAATTTCAAGAGACAGAACGTTGTAGCACAAAATAGATATTTTGAAGCATTAAACTAATTAAATTAGATTTCTCTTTTATATTACTGCAAATATGTTATAGCAGCAAAAGGTTTTATTGCTAATGTACAATATACAATGCAATATAAAATCATTTAAATTGAATAAAATAGATAAGATAAATTAACATTTTTTTGCAATTGAAGTTTTCACGAGATAATTTTGAAATCGAGTATTTATTTCAAAAAGTTTTTAAGTCAATATGAATTTCCGGTTAATTTATGAAATTTTTGTTAAAAGCAGTACAACTAATGTTCAGTATAAATATGAATTTTGATAAAGAAAACTTTCCTTGCAATAAATTATCAACTGTAACAGAAAAAAAAGCTGCCAGATACCAGTCATTCCAACACCATAATGAGGTGAATATTGGGCATCCATTTCAATGACTAAGAATATCGGTGCAAAATTTTATAATTTTGCAATTGTACGTTATTTTGTGTTTAGAAAATCGATAGAAACACAATGGTAATCAATCCTTAAAAATATGCACAAAGAATACAAATAGATTGGCGTAAAAAAATAATTTACCTTATTATCCTATCATACACGTTATTATAGTTAGTATTGTACGTTTGTCTTGTTCTTGAAAAACTTTACTTTAGGCCTGGTAATGATTACACAACCTAGTTATCATAAACAACGAAAGGAGAAAGGCGCTTAACAGACCACAGTCTTAAGAGTTTACACAAACTTGAGATCTGATTTAACTAAATTAACTATAGGCCCTTAGCCACACTGGCATAAAAGTACCTATACAAAAATGCCATCAAAATTTACCTCAACACACGAGAGTAACACCAAACGACTCAGTTATGAATCATTTAGTTAATTCAACAGTTAATTTTGAACATGTTGTAAGGCTCTCATTCTCATACCTAAAAGTACCGAATGACCAAATTTAAATGTCCCAAGGTTTGAAATGTGATAAATCAAACACGACGCAATTTATTTTAACTGAAATGAAGCAATAGAAATATTTTGGACAAAAACTGTGTGCCAACAGCAATGTTTTATGATATTTGTACGAGGCGACGAATTTAACCAACCCCATTGGACCTCTCACAACCACATTTTTTTAATAAAAATATCGAAATTTGTTGGGGTGATCGAGTGGCGGTTATCTCGCAATATCTTTCGATACCAACTTGCAAATAAATTAAAAAAGGGAAAACACCTAGACATATAGCATTTATCAGCTAAAGAATCAAGCCAATTCTCAACGGGATTAGAGTAAAAATTAAAAAGCATAGAAAATACAAAAAAAACAAAAAAAACAATCGCCGTGTAACTTACTGGAAGATATTGCATTTCGTATTATTTAAACATTCGTAGAGCTGGTCAGCTTAGTAATTTTTCAACTTTCGCAACCAGCGATTAAATTTGTTTGGCACGTAACACCTCGCTGCCAAACGGGTCGACTGTTTCAAGAATGGACGGAACCACGTGTCCTGGCAGTTCGTTTGCCATCATCCTTTACAAGGATAACGCCGCAATGCAATCAGATGGTTAGCAATGACCACCCATCCCACAATTAGCAGAGCAAAGGTACCTGGTACGTTTCTTAATTCGTTTCGGGATCCAAGACGAAATTTGCACCAAGACTCGAGGAGGTGGGATCAGGTCAAAAACGTCCGCCGTGGCATGGAGGCAATTTTTATTTTTGGCACAGAGAAGACTAAGAGCAGAGTCGAAGTTCATTTCCGATTTGTGCTCTTCGATGGACTGGTAACTCCATTGCTCTCGCTTATTCCAGATGGTGCCTTGACAACCTGAAAAACAAGTAGATCGATCTTCTAACTACTCATTGGTAATTTTTCTAACCTCGAAATTTTATCTTAAGTAAGACTTTCATTCTTTAAAAAATAAAAAATAAATTGTGCTACGATTATCCACTAATTGCTATTTCCGTATGTTTCAATTTTGTGTATCTAAAGAAGCAATATTGATTCTTCGGTGCCTTTTTTTATAGCACAAAACAGTTAGGGCTTTTAGAGGCAACAGTTACATGCATAGAATCAGAAAGTCTTATGCAATCAGATGAAATCTTGAAATTTAAGCCCTCGTAGAACATGACAGCAAATGCTGAACTATTTGTCGAACAATAATTTTTGTATGGTCATGACTGTACCTGACTGGTAGTTAATTAGCAAGGCATTTTGTTAACTTAGTATATGTGAGTTATTAATAAATTATTTTTTCATTGAGTTCAAAACAGCACAGTATGCAAAAAAATGTTAGCTCAACCGTTCATTGGCAAAAACGGATTAAATAGATGAAATCCGGGCATTGCAATTCCAAGCTAATTACAGAGTTAAAAACAAATAAAAATATAAAGCCTACTTGTTTAGAGGTTAGATGGAAAACTCTTTGTTACATATCCAAAGGCGTGCTCCCAAACGAGCCAAAGCAAAAAGCAGGTGCGGCAGTACCAATCAAATCACCGGTTTCTCACCTGTTTTGCTTTGAGTCTCCAAAAGCAGCTTCGTGCGCAGACTGCATACTCACCTGGGAACTGGGTGCTAAAGACACTGGGATTGTTATGAACTGATGATGTCCAGAGGAACTGCCACCTGGGAATCGAAGAAAAAATGTCAATCGTGCTATCAAAAAGTGCATTTGTTATCCGCAGTCATCAATTACCGGTCTCTTGAGGTAACTGAAGCGCCGAGCTTTGACCCAGGTTAAATATTAGCCCTTCGGAGAGAGCGGCCGCACTCGGCGACGCGTAGACAACCCCTTGAGAAGTCTGATACATGACGGTCCCAGAAACAGAGCTGGTCGAATTGGTCGATACCGGAGATATATTAACCATATTACCTGTTTAAGAAAACGCCATAATTAGTTGAAGAACAATATAGCAGGACAAGTCAAAATGTGGCTTTCTAACATAAGCAAGTTATACTTTGTAAAAACGACACAATTGTTTAGCTTCTCATTAGAAATTGTTTAAATAGTTTACTACCATTTCAATGAAAATCATATTTGTACATTGCACATATGATCTTAAAAACTGACGTTATACTACATTGGTTAACTGATTATTACAAAAGACCCTTTTGTGTCAACATTTCTATGGAATTTTAAAATTTACTTCCTTCAGATAACTGAAATAATATTTCGATGAAAACCTAATGGTAACTAAGTGGAATTGTATGTATGGTACATGCATACCAGAAACTGATAAATTTTGTTGTGATGTAGGTACTATTGTGACAGTGTTGTGCGTTGGTGTGTCAACACCACTCGAATGAACAACACCAGACTGGCCAAGTTTGTACAACGAATGCTGTTGTTGTTGGTGATTGTTTCCCGCATGTCCATTGTTACCGGGTGAAGAATGCATGGATGGTAAGGAGCCCAATTGGAGGGATGTTCCCGCTGGTATTGCTCCTAGAAGCAATAATAACATTTGAGTGAAATGGTTTGAGATTTGTTATGCTTATCCACCAAACAGAATGACAATATTTGATTATTAAGAAGAGAAAGTTACCAGAACAGATAAAGCCTACGCAGCAAAAATAAAGAAAGCCATATTCATTTTAAAAAAAATGTCACAAAATGGGTTACAAGTACTATCTTGAACAAAAAATACTCAAATTTTGAAACTAGTTTTTTTCTAAACTTTAATACTGATTCTAGACAAGGAATCTCATATCATCAATTTTAAATTCTTATTTTATTTCTAGGCAATTTCCTGGGAGGCAAGTAACGAGATTATGCTGATTCGTTTGTTATCTTTAAGATCATTTCAAGAAAAGGAAACAAAAAACGGGCACGTAGACAATTAAGAAATTTCAAATGACAGGCCCAAAAATACCTTTGTTCGAAAGCATGCCGCCAAGAAAAAAAAAACTTTCAATTATTTTTCAAACTGTAACCTGTATAATATGGTTTCTATTAAATCAAAAAGCGGTCATTCAACCGCTGGCATAATATTACGGCAATGCAAAAGTAAAGTAGATTATGAAATAATGGCAGCAGCAGTCTACATGAAGAAGCAGAGATATTGAGATGGTTAAAGATACCCTCACCTGGAATACTCCATATATGCAATAATAAGAATTGATAAAGTACCCCATGATATCAAATTGGATATTTTACAATTTAGTCATTTCCATAATTACTTCTTTTAAAAGACAACAAGCATTTCCTGAAACAGAAGAAATGTGGACGCTATTTCGTATTTGTGGGATGCGGCAGTATAGTGTACAGTATGTTGATATATGAAGATGTATTTTCTAAAGTCGTATCTTGGCAGGGTTAGTGTCCATGCAAGAGTGATTGAGCAAAGCTAATTGATATTAAAGTTATTTGTCTTACAAAGCTTCTAATATGGAAATTGTGTTATCGCGAGAACTTGTTAACCTGATCAGGTGGAACAGGTTTTCATGCTAATGAAGATGACGACATTCTGCAAGTTCATAGGGTGCGCTGAGTGAGAGCCATCACCTGTAAAATTACCTTGTGCCAGAATAGTGGTGAAATTGGTCGCCGTTGGCTGTAGTTGCATGGTATTATGGTTTGACTTTGCATTTGGCGAAGCCTGAGAGTTTAAGAGGGTGGCACCCGTGATGTGGGCCAAAGATGAGGCGTGGTGACTTGGTGAGTCTATTTGCGTATTGCCGCCATATAAACCCTGAGATTTCGGATTCTCCATCTGCAAAGAAAAAAGAGAAGCATTACATGGCCTATATTTTAACGTCTGGGTGCTAAATGGATATGCTTTTAATAACGGGAATTCAATTTACGAAACATGCACATCAGAGAATGTCTGCACTTTACTGCAGGAAGTTCTTTAAAAGCTTCATCAAGACATCAACTTGACTGATGTATTAATATAAAGCAAATTCCTCACTTAAGAATGATTTCTAGTATTGTCATAAAGAAGTCTGGCGGACGTACACTAAATTTACAATCAATCAAGTAACAATATACGAAAATAAATAAAAGATTTTAAACTGTCCAAATTTTTTTTTTTAAATACGTCCAGAAGTTATTCAAGAACGATTCAATAACCTTTTTTCATTACTTCCATAATTATTTAAAACGATTAAACAGAAAAAACTTAAGATTTTGTGAATATCTAAGAAAATTAGGCATTCCAAATTAATATTTCACACAGATGAATTATTTGCACCAGGAATGAATTATTTCCATGGCATCAAAGTGGTTATCAATTGTAATATTTTATCCGTCTGATGAAGGCCTTTGTGCTAACTATTAAAATTGATGAGTTGTCTACTTGAAAATCTCGCTGTCATTACACCAAGAATACAATTTTAAAATAATGTTCAAGTCGTAATGTCCAAATAGAGTATTACCATCCCCCACCCACCCCTTACTATATGGCAATTGTTTGCAGATTGTATTGTTCACATTTGAATTGAGAAGATTTCCAAATTGTACAAGGTATAAGCATCGAGTTTATTTCTCCCTTAAAATAGTTGTTACCCCATTTCTTGCTGTTCATTTGCATCTGCACAACATAAACAAGCCAGTAGGATGGTATTGCAATCTGCCAGTCAAGGCAAAGCCATGAGGAAAGCTTGAGTGCATGAGGAGGGGAAAAAAGCATTTCTATATCGGGAAGTAGTGCGTAGTGACAGTAAACTGTTAAACGCCAAGTTACAACAAAGCTCGAAAAAGCAAACACGTTGGAGGTGTGCTATAACTGAATTTTAAGTGGCGAGGAAGCACCACCATTCATACCTCAGGGTTTTTTTCTTCTTCTAGGCTACGTTAACCTAGACCTGAATGAGCAGAAATGAGGTAATTGTGAAAAGGCAAAGCAATCCAAATAGACTACCGAATTTGAAGTGATGATTGAGGGAAAGTCAATTAGCTAACCTCAATAGCCACCAAATATCGGAAACAACTAAAAAATAATGCAGCAATTTTAAAACATTATTCCCCTGACAAAATGCCTAAAAGGATACGCTTTCTAGCAGAAAAATGCAAAAATGTAATTCAGCACAATAGAATTGTTGAATTTACAAATAACATCGTTTGTTGGGATGTTACATAAACAGCATTTTAAAACCATGAAATTAATCAGCAGATAAGGTTCTATTGACGAAAATACCCCATTTCAAATAGTTTACCCGTATACACGTGGTATTAATAGTTTTATTGAGGTTAACACCGGAAAAACCACAAATAGTCTATAATTAACCATGGATTTTCCTCCTACTCACAACTACAATAAAGAATGTTGGGCTTTTACTTACAAACTGTGCCTTCTTATGAAATAGCACCAAAAATAAAGTTCTTTATCCTCTATAAGCCCGGATTTTAATATATTACACTACGAGCATTCATGGGGAAAATACCAAAGAATTAACTGATTCTCCTACTCAAGGAAAGTATTACTCAAGAGTTCCTATTCAATAAATACCTCTAAAGACCAAGATGTCCGTAACAATTCTAAGTTTTTCTCAGTTTTCAGCACATCGAGATAGTTTTATCGAATAGTAAAATACAATCGTTTCTAATAAAACTATGAGAAAGTGGATTCCTGCGAGCATATACCGCAACAAAGACCAACAACAGCTGAAAGTTTGCCTTTTCCACAACCCAGATTCTGGGTTAATCATAAACCTCCCGAAAGCATCACTCAGATCCAAGGATGAAGGCCCGAGCCGAAACTAGTTTGGGTTGACAGGGGAGTCACACGTGACCAAAATTTGACGGAAGCCAGCTGACAAGACCGCAAAACAGTGTTTACGGAACTAGCTGGCGCCCCCGAGAACACCCTCACGCTCCTGGGTCCATTGGGTTAGAAGAAGAAGAAAAAAAAAGAAAAACACGTATTAATAAGCAAGTGCGAGCAGTGCAGCAACCGTGCAACTCCACCTCAGCCAGACCCCTGGGTTTTCTTTAGATAGCAGTTGCTGGCCACAGCCCAACGTCTTACTTATATAGGCATTGAACAACACCTTTTACGGCAAAGTATGCTTCTAAAGCAGCAACTCTCTCCGCTGCATCTACACGTCAATGGCATCCCAGGCTGACTAATAAGGTTAGTGGCTGTACCAAAAAAGGCACATTATATCCGTCCTCTCACCATATATGGAGGCTGCAAAAGAAGTCAAAAAGAGAGAGAGAGAGCGATCAGCCTTCATTCAATTCAAAATCTACGCCTCTGGTCTCCCATGTGCTCACATTGGCTGGAAACAGGTTGCTGCACGTACGACATCATCTTGTGTCATCGAGCTCGCCTCATGCTAGCTTATTTACCGTTTAATCTCACGGTAAAGGTCCGATGTCCCCCCTAACACCGTCACTGGGTGGCATTTGGCGTAAATAAACAACCTGATGGTCTTCGGCTATGTCGTTACGAAGATTTCTACCCTTTTTGAACCTTTTTTTCACCTGAGATTTGGAACGAAACCGGTTCCCACTGGCATCTATTAATTTGTACACCTAATAATAGTCCCCATCTTACTATGCAACGAGGCCGAAGAGTGGCAAAATCAGGAGGAAATTTATCCTCGGGAGGTCTCAAGCAGTGTTTACTCAAAGATGTATTTTAATCCCGTGACGCAAAGGATAGGACTAACTAACACCAGATCCTATGCTTACAAAACGGCCTCCGCACAAGGGTTGAGTTATTCCTTGAGATGTTCGACAGTTACAGTAACGCCTTCAAAATCTTCCCAAAGTAAAATAATGATTGGGAATGGTTTAAAATTAGCACGAAGAAAAAAAATCAAGGAACTACATGACGAATACGGTGTCCTAAGCCTGATTATGAAATTAACTTCCTTTAAGTAGTGGTTTCTCGTTCAGGAAACTCAGGATTCTCTGTATTTTTTTATTTATTCCCAGATCTTTAGTTAGGAAAACTGCCAAGTCTTGAATCTTAGTAAAACTAAGAAAACAGTGTCAAAGTAATTTTCATTTTGAAATGCCACAGCGCAAAGGCTGGAAATTTATCTTGATCGCAAAAATATAAACTTTAATATTACTTCACTATTGTAGGAAGAAAACCATCAAATCCAATGCTAACATTCCACCGTATTTTTTCATTTCTGTCCTTCGTTGAAAATATCGAAAATGAAATGAAGTATAAAGATGTGGTAAACAATTTAATCCAGAAATTTTCCACGGATATACTGTATATACATCACACTAAAAAATGTTCGAATTTTTACTTTGTTAATACCTTATTAGTATACTACATTCTCCAAAACCCTCAAAAATACGATTTATTAAAACTCCTACTCATGAGTACACATTTTCAACATTTTGACGGCCTACTTCTTGAGGTTTACTTTAAAAAAAAACTCAACATGTAATCACTAAAAGCTTTAAATTATCTTATAATTCGTATATTAAAAAAGGCGGTAAAATAATAATAAAAAAAACTATACAAGGCACATGGGAGAGAAACCCTATTCCTAAGCCACTAACAAAAAAACACGTTTTACTAATGACAAAACTTCCTTATGAAAGTTGACCATTCGAAACTGAGGTACGTCTACACATGGTTAGCTAGTAGCATTGCTTATCCAGCAATAGTTTGACTGACATCGAAATCAAGTACAGGGGGGCGTCCATATTTCATGTCATCGTCATTCATAACATATTAACAATGACTGTCAAGTATACCGTATGGTTGGTACTACTCAAATCTGGCATGGGTTTTACACGAAATGCATTATGTCAGTGCAAACTTGTCCTGGCACTGTGTGGTCCATCTAAAACATTTTTCATTTTTTTTTTTTTTGGCGAATCGCACTCGGCACGCGTTTTAATGTTTTTTAACTGGGTCATCCCAGAAGGAGTGGAAGGAAGAGGAACAAAAAGAAATAAATTGTACAAATCATTCAAAAAGCCCCGCAGCTTTTCCATAAAAAGAGGTTAACTGGTGGCAGCATTCTGAATAAACGCCTTTGACTGTACACTTAGAGCGTACCGACTTGTCATTAATTTCAGAGATAATAAATTGACTGCATCTACATTTTTTTTGCTGAAAGCCTAGATTGTCAGTTGGCGTTGCTTAGAGGGCCTCCTCTTTATCACAGATGATAACAATAATTTAAGCAATCTAATTAAAACAGAAGTACATGTCGTTCAATGCATCTAGTAAAAATGGAAGTGGACCAAGCACCTAAAATTAAGAGAAACTTAAAACTCCTTTCTTAATTGCAGACTAAGTGTATTCAAAATGTTATACCACGAAATAAAAAATCAACCGAGATTAATTAAGGCTAGCTATCTTTCGAGTTGTTTAATAAAACCGCAGTTATCCAGGAAGGTTTATTAGTCTTATTTAAATGTTTTGGATTTTTTTTGCTGAAAAAAACCCTCTTAAACACACATCACAAATGTCAAAAACAATGCTGATATAGATATTTGTTTCCGGGCTATATTACAATTGAGCAATAACGTTAAGCAATCAATTAGTGCATAAAAAATAAAAACAACCATGAATCTGGAGGTAAATACAACACTGTAATTTTATGTTGTTAAATAAAACTATTTCTTTTTCAAGTGCATTTTTCATTTTGGGGAAGTAGAGGGTTTAGAAGAGAGTTTAACATCTTCTTAAGACTGTGACAAACAAGCTCGGTGCTTTACTTATCAGAATAGTCTGCCAACTGATGAACAAGCATCATCATTTGAAAATAGATACAAGTTTGAATCTAGAAATGTATGTCTAAGACAACTGACAACACCATTTGTTGGCCAAGTGACAAAAAAAAATGGAGCAAAAAATTACAACACCTTGAAAATACTGCTGTACCATGTGTGATGAGTGTATTGCAAACTTAACAATTCTGAAATCCATGGTCATTTCTATTTTGATGGCATACAATGTAAAACATCTCAAAGAAACTTCCAAGAGCAGTTCATCACCGTGAAACTTGTGTGAAATTTGCAATATAATATCTGTGAAACTTTGCCAAACATTTTTTTGCAGATCCAGCATTTTTTGTGTGATTATTTTTTTATTCTTGTGGAAAGAGAAAGAAAAGAATTCCACAAAGATTCAGACCAGTTTATTGGCAAATGTGATATTTTCTTAGCTGTCTTTCGGCCAATTTTGACATTATCTCAACAATGACATTACAAAATGTGGTGACTTGAACTCTTGCAGTGACCCTGCGTATTGATACCCCTCATTCCACCACCTCAAGAATAATCAATGCACTTGCTGAGTGCACTATCGTCAGATGATCCCCAATATTTTGGTTACAATGGCCAATAGAAATCTTCTCCGAAACAAACCTTTGATTCTTCGTCATTGATGCTGTACGTTAACTCCGTTTCTTCAAATCCTGTGGCACTCATCCTTTGATCAGCATGAATACCAGAATTGAGCAAAGGATCCGGTGAATTCAAACACGTTTGAATCAAAGCCTTGCCAGCTTCACTGGTGATCATTGGCTGTAACTTCCTAGTTGCAAATGTGTACACGTGACCAGTTTCGCTAGCCACAAGTAACATTACTTGTGTGCCAGTCAGCGTTGATAATTCGTAGGCCTGAAATAATTTAAACATAAAAAATTAGTTTTCTATGAAATTCACGGATTAACTAGAAGTTCACAATAACCGCAGAATGTACTCGTAAATAAGGATTTGGATGAACCAGACAATATCACAACTTAAAAAGCTACACTCATTATATAGGTAGACTAAGGGTTGAAACATCTGCAATTACTGGCTATCAAATAAAGCAAATATTACAATATTGAAAATGCAGAATAGCATCAATTACACCAAGGCCAATGCTGTCCAATACGCACTTGCCAGATGCTATAATTTTTTAATCGTGAATTACACATATTTCAACCTATGGTTACTACTTTTATAAAATGCATAATGATGAATTTATATGTTACTTTCAAATTTCAACTTGCACAGTACTGGAATACGAGTTATTTAAATTATAATAAGAGTAAGACAGAAGCTGACAGAAAACTGTAAATACAAAGACTGCTCAAATTTATAACGTCATCGACATACTTTTTGTACTTTAACGTTGATGTGGGTGTGAGATGACACCCAACATGAAATTATTTGAGAATAAAGAATTATTAATTTACAAAAATGATATGCTTGCAAGCCAGAATTAGCAACGTGTGACCTCCGTCACAAATCTACATAAACTATCAACTGGTCAAAATCTGAGTTTAGTTTATTTTTAATGTAATCTGATCCCCATGCAACTTCAATTTTAATACATTAATGGTTTAGTTACTGCACACTGCTATAGAAAGAAATAAGCTGTACTATCAGCATTCCTATGGTTTCTTATCATGGTGATGCCTTAGATATGTTATTATACTTCTTCCACATTCCACCCTCTTTACAATGTAGATTCAATTAAACAAATATAAAAGAATCTATAGCAAACATCGCACCTAAGTTTAAACTAAAGCTTCGAACTCCAGAGCATATCTGAACACCGAAACAGTATGACCAATAAACGTTTTAATGAATATACTGCCTCAAAACGCATCACAGGACTATGAGGAACTTCTTAATGTATATCACAGTCCGGTAATTATGTAGTCAGGATAGTATGTTGACTAAGTTCTAAACATTTTAAATCAACCATGACATTATGACAACTAAAATCGACCGTCTAACTCCAAACTGCGCATAATGACTTAAATAACACGATTGCATAACGCTTATCCCATCCGCTATTCCCATTCGATACCATGAATAATACTGGTAATAAAACCTTTCTCAACTTACTTCAGTAACGGGCTTACGTAATTGAAGTCGAATTTCTATTTCAAAGTATAAACTTACTTATCATTCAAGACTCGATTGTCACAATGTTGTATTTACACCTCTGTCCTGAACAGAAACTTCAAGATTAAGATTTAACGAGTATTGCATAATTGTTTCAAATGACAATAAGTTATTTAGTGGTAAATAATGTGGACAACTTTGTGTACAAACATTTTTAAACAGTAAATATCTCAATGATGGTAAGTTTACCGACAGCACACTAAGACGAGCGTGTTATCGTGACGGTTTCACAATAATTATTTAAAACGAAAGTACTTCAGATTTTCGGTATTGTTAAAGCCTATACTTTACGGGTGAACATAGCATAACTGACAATCAATCCCAGACACATCCATGTTTTTTTGGAGAGCAAGTAGGCTTACTTTCGAGAGGGGGGTTATCGACAAAACGTTTAAACTGGGGTTTCTATCGAGGGTGGGGGATTCTCCACCAGAGGAAGCATTTGGTAGGAATATTGAATGTCACGGACATTCCACCGCAACAGCTGCAAGTTTTTTTCCATACCCGGGGTCAAGTTTGGTCCAAAAACTCACAGAATCAACTGGCGAGGATTAAGAATACAGGAGAAAAACCTAGAAGAAGAAAAAAAAAAGGATTGTCTGACAGACTTAACCTTGGCCCTTACCTTTTTCATGATTCCAGTTTTCCGTTTGCTGAACGTGGTGTACCTCCTTAGTTTATTGTCAATGAATTCCATTTTGATCTTCACCCTCCCCTTCGTCTTTTTGCCGTTCGGTGGAGGGCTTTTCTTGGGGGTTTCGCAAACATCTTCGTCGCTGGATATTCCAATGCTCTCCGGTTGATCCAAGTCCAGACCAGCTTCGTCGGCTTCTCTTTTGCACCCACTATTCAAGTGATATTCGCCGTCTACATTCTGCAGTTCGCTTCGGTTTTGCAGCGAGTAATGCAATCTAGCCAACGTTTCGTGGTCACTCGCGCTCTGCATCTTATCATGGATGTCAACGACAACGTGGTCAACTTTACAAAGTAATAAATAATCCAAAAACGGCGTGAATATACACTAGCAGAGAATCGAGCACGAGCACCCTACACATCCACTCCCAACTCCACTAGAAAGTTCTAAAAAAAAACATTGACCGCGTCACGCCCACAGTGTCAGGCGCGACTATGGAAAAATAGTCCGAGGGAATCCCCGGAGTTCAATCGAGTTGGGTGGATGATTAAAAATCCCAGCTCAAATTATCCCCGAATTTAACTTCTTCGCTATTCTATTAATTTCTCAAATAAGTAATTCCGCCTCGTTTCAAAAAGCAACCGACGATGGGCGGAGGGATACATCGGCCATTCAATCCCGCGCTAAGGCAACGCCATTTTTGGTCATACGGGGTTCCCAAATTTGGAATGCACGGCCATATAAGGGCATGGCCCACTATTGTGCTGCCACCCCCACGAAAAACACTTTCCAATGCATTGTTTTCACGTTTTAAATCGTTTCTGGTAGATTTATTCGATAAAATACAGAGATTATTCATAAAGTGTTCAACTGCTACCTTCTTAACACACAATTCTACTGCGTTGGATGTCTCATTTCATGCTTCGTATTTTCTTCTTTTCTTTATATAAAACCATCTGGCGGACTGCAAAAAAAAACAGAAATTAAAAATTAAAACTTCTTCCATATATGGCTATTTCAAGGGTGGCAACCTTGTTGAACAACACATGACGCGCGATAAAGATTTATAAAGGTTTCGAGGCCTGGTCAATGCAAGACGAGCATTAGATCACTGCAATTATACTGCGTAAATGTTAGATTGCACTTGCAGACGCCACAAAAGCGTCCACACCCATTCAATTAATTCCCTGTGCTCATGTCCCACACAGGCTGTTTCGGTGTTTCGTCACTAAATTAACACACGAGATGCGTATGTATCATCACCCACCATAAGTGTTAACCACCTTTTTTAAGATTGTACCTATCATGCATGCTATGAATCTATGATGACCTCGATGCACACACTGCTTAAACCATGAATTCTATGAAAAATAAAATGTATCACACTAACTGTAACATTAAGATTTGGATTATGGATGAAGGGACAAGGTAGTGCAGCACAACCGTCCGGCCAGTGGCCAAAGTCATCACAAATGCAGTGACAGGTGCCACAGCAATGTGCATAAGTACCCAGAAAGCTACAAAATAAGACACGTAGATGGCAAATAGCAAATAGTTATGTTTTCGTTCATAATGTCTTTTACAAATTCTGGTCATGCCTCTCAACTACTGTCGGGCTTGTTAAGCATGTTTGTTGTTATGTCAATTTGCACAAGCCATAATTGCAGCATCCATTTCTGAAGGTTTAGCTCCATAGGAGATGATGATGTTCAATACTCGAACAAAGTTTGGCTAGAATTTCTTGTGTGGAGCATTTAAATCCTAATTAGAAAAAAGGTTTTGAAAATAGAGGTAAATGGATCTTTGTGAGCACGTATGGTTCATGAGCCTTAAAGTTAAGTAAATAAAACTATTCCCTATTGTTTTGTTTATGTAATTTAATATAAATGCAAAAACCTAACTTTCACTTCATTTTGACCAAAATGTGCAGCTCACACATCGTTAAAGAATGTAAAATCGAATAAACCACATTTACTTTTTTTAAATGGCGAGTTTGCTTTGTAATTTCTGAAATGTGAGCAATGTTTGGTAATTCAATACAACATATATGTATAGTGAATCCTTCATAGCGATATGTAACCTGCAGATCGCAAACACCACATTCTGGTCAAGATTACTGGAATGGCAAATAAGCCTTCGTTTTCCAACGTTACATAAATTGTAATCTGACATAATGTTATACACTTTAAAATTTAGTAACATTCAAATTTCATAGCAATCAATTTACATGCATGTATTTCATTGAAACAAACTAAAACCAAGTGTAAACCGGTTTATACGTACCCCATGGATCATATCGCACAAGTTCTAATTTGTCACTCAGCCGAGTGCGAATCACCGTATACCTATGGCCAGTTATCATACTTTCAATAAAAACCATGATGGATCTGTGCATATAAAGTATCATACGAATTTTGGTAGCATATTACGAATAATTGCATACTACATGCAAGTATGTGTTCTATAAAACGCATGGCACGTAAATGAACAGTTGATATGTTATTGTACTTACTTCGCTTTTGCCTTCGCCATGATATCAAAATCGCACTAATTAATCTGAAAATCAAAACCGTTTTAATTTTTAGCTTTAAACTTATATAATAATGATAAGAAAACCATTAATTACGTACCTTCAAGCACATGAAAAACAGAATTCAATATATTTCGAATTGCACTCGTATGCAGAAATGCGTGACAGAGCGCAAACTGCTGAATTCCCTGTTCTCTCTCGTAATATTCCTTATCGACAATTTGGCGCGAATTTCAAATTTGTTTTAGTCAAAAGTAGTAATTTACACAAAAATGTCGCTTTTCTGTAAACGTTTATGCTGATTTTCAAAAAATAAACGCGTAGGAAAAAACCAAAACGTATAAATTTATGAGTGATTTTATTTTCTGCTCACAAACATTCAAAACAAGTAAACAAAATATAGATATATCTATTACAGATGGATTAGCTTTTGTTGATAATGCACAAAAATACATCACATACATGTAACTTATGCAATGACATTTATTTAATGTTAATTAGTAATGCGTTTTATAGGGTTTCTTCTGATCGTTACAGGTACTTTTTAATACTTTTGGATTAATATGTGTACTGCCAAAATAAAGTTGGTCGATTTATCAAATGGAATAACTGCGATTAACCAAAATATATAAAATATCCACTACATTCTTCAGTATGGGTGAACCATAATGGTTAGTTTCGTTAAACTGATAAACTTTACCACATCCTAGAGATCCCACATTACCAACTTATTTCCCTTTTCCCTACCGTTAATTTTGATAGAATTTAGTTAAGTAAAAATCACTTAAATCAATGGTCACAAGTTGAACAACTTTTTTCAGATTTAAATGGGTATCACTAATCAACATAACATACATACTTAGTAAAACCTTAGTTTAGTAGAACAAGTTTTTCAACAATACATAATATCAAAATGTTGATTCGTTTAAATCGGTACTTCCATTCCGTTAAAGCTGACAGATATAATTTCCCTTATTCCTGAGTTTTTAATGTTGTAAACGTAAAATACAACATTTATAAAATGTCGAGATTTCAATTTCACGTTCTGCAGATCGGAATTCAAAAGATAGATATCGGTGAAAAATTGAATAAATGTTAAACATGCAATTAATGGTGGTTGGCTTACACCAAAGACCGATGTTTAAAATCTTTGTTAGTTGGTTATAAATTCCTGCTTTATAAAAAATGAAATCCGGGCGGTGGTTTGAAATGCTAAGGCCCCAAAAATGCTTTTACAAAACATTATATCGTCAAATGCACAAATTTCAGCATAACATAATGGCAGTGATTTTAACATTAAAAACATCCACACAAACATCAGGTTTTCGGAAATCGTCAGTAATACAAGAAAAAGACATGAATTTGCTCCAAATTCGTGATTAACACATTATTGCACGAACAATAAGCTTTTGTCTGATGAATATTCAACTTTTGCTCTGTACTTAAGCTGTTTGATATACCCTGTAAAATCAGAATGAAAGAGTTTTTCAGTACAAATAATTCATTATTCAAAATAGAAAATATAATCATTGATTAAAAAAAAAATGGGGCAGCATATCGTTATCATCAAACATTGCTAATATTAACAGATTTATTAAAAACAATTTAAAAAACAAGTAATTTTACTAATTGAATTGTTGATTTAAAAAGTGTATCATAATTGCTTTTTTTGGAAATTGGAAATTCAGGGAAAAAATGTTCAGATTAATTATGCCAACATATTTTCATTTCAAGCATGTTCAAATAATTGTTGTTAACCATTCACAAATACCACGTACATTTTTGCTTTTAGTATTACTTAGGGGGTAGTTTACGTTTGTTCTACATTTATAACAATCACTTTACTTAATTTATTTTATGTTATCTGCACGAATTGTACTAAGTATTCTAAATACTGTCTTCCTTTTTTTTTGATTTCCTTTCAATTTACAATTATAACTATTATAAATACCACTGCTGATTTCTGATAACATTTTCAAAAATAACACCATCTGTTTGATCAACAGCACTACTTAGATAGGTTTAGTTTGCATCTTAATCCAGTTCTGTGACAGTTATCTTATTCACAATAACAATAAAAAATATTGTATGTACGTCATAAGCCTGTAAAGATGAAAATGCTCACTTTAAAATATTAAGGCTGAACCATAATCTAGTCATCGTCATGGGTAAAAAATTTAAAATATACCAAAAATAATTGTTAAGAAATACTTCTATTTGGAAAGATGTATCCATTTTGCGCATTCATTCAGTTACATATAAACCATCCAGACAAATTTTTAATCGGTTTTCTGTCAACTTTAAGTACTTTAAGATCTTAACTTTAAGTAAGATGAATATTGTGTTTTTTTTTAATTAGGATATTAATTCGTATTTACTAATGTAGGCTGACACCACTTTTGTACTACAAAACCTGGTTTGGAAACATTTGCTAAACCCAAATAAAATAGCACAAATGCGGATGGTATTCCGAATGGTAAATGATATTCAATGAAATTGCAAAGTCACATTTATACAAAACACAGGCAAGTGCACGTAGTGATGAGGGATAAAAACGCGATCAAGTACGGGTCAAAAAATAAATCACTTATTTAATGAAGCGATAAAATAATTGTATTTGGAAATAAATCGCATTACATATAATTATATGTGAGCAGC
The DNA here is from genome assembly GCA_034696685.1 of Julus scandinavius. Classification (NCBI taxonomy): domain Eukaryota; kingdom Metazoa; phylum Arthropoda; class Diplopoda; order Julida; family Julidae; genus Julus; species Julus scandinavius. The sequence goes on along the minus strand of JAQGAE010000088.1, from coordinate 16,683 downwards.
ATCTACTGCTTATCTATGGAAACTAATTATAAGGCCCATGCACTCAATTCATGCCATTTTCACATTCAAGGAATTCAAGTTTTGGCAAGTTCCTCGCTATCTAACTTCAAACAAATAACCATTGTTTTAAACCTTCATAACCATAAACAAATTAAAAGAGATTTCTGAAAAAAAAATAATAATAATTTTCTGTTACATGTCAATATAAATTGTCATAATTCTGACCACACCACTAATTTGTTGCATTTCTTCTATTGCTCGAAATGCTTTCTGCTCATATTAACAATTCGTAGCATATGTTTATTTAGTATTGTTGATAACTATAGCTATCACAGGACAGTTAAGAAGCAGAAAATTATTACACCGAGCTTACATTCCCGTTCTCATTTGCATTCTGTGAACTACTGAAAGAATTCATTTGTTAAAAAGGGAGGAAAAGCAATAACATAATCATTTTTTCAAAACATTTTCTTACAACCAAATTTAGTTTACTGTGGTCAGAAAAAAATCACAATTTAAGCAAAACGAGCTAATATCATCGTTGGACATAAAATTTGTGGTCAAACTTAAAGCTCAATGATGGGGAATCTGAAGATGTGGTAATAAACTGTACATGAATATGGTGACTCCTATACAAAATGCATTTCACACAGACATACCATACTCGTATCAGGCACTTTTGAGTTTTTGGAAAACTCATCTCTCACTTTTGAGTTTTTAAACAAAACTCATCTCTCACTTTTTTTTGTCGCACATAGGATTTGCAATCAGTGGAAACTATGCAAAATTAGGTGGCGATACAACAAACCAAGTCTTTCGCTCGTACATTTACCGGCAGAGGACCATACATCCATAATTCTTGCTAGTAGCCGGCAGTCGATTGATTCAACAAGTTCGATTTCCGTGAATCTCAGAATTACAGCCTATGGGCGTTGAAGGTCCCCCTTACAAAATTAAACTAAGGTTACATAAGCGAGAACTGTAAAAACTGTCTCCTTAACTTAGTAAAGATTATTCCTGCAGCATTTTAACCGAGAATTGGATCCCTGCTACTGGTCGTTCCTTCCGAGCTTGTTCACTTTTGAGTTTGCCACGACTAAGTGAACTCGACTCGTCCCTTATCATATGCCATTTTGCCAACTGTAGGGTACAGAGATTGAATTGACCTCGGATGCTTTCATGATTACTGAATCGAGACAAACTGCCGGCCACTTGCGGCTAACATTCTCACGTGTGATCGGTGCATGTGGGGTAAATGTAATGAAATAAAACCACGATAAATGTAATGGATGAAAAATCCAAAAATAAACTAAAACAAGAAAAATCGTAATAATGCAATGTCGGTAATAAAGAATTTGAAATTCAATTTGTATGTGTTATACGATGGAAGAAAAAAAAAACAAGGCTAGGCAAGGTACGACGTAACTGGCTGGCAAATTCTAAGACACTTCTACTAAGCCAGCCTGCGGAAGCACTAAGATGCGCACTCTGGCACAAATAGTGGATCGTATCATCTTTAGGTTCCACCCCAGCACGGTGCTGGGGGACGGGGCTAGCTCAATCCTCGACAGCTCACTGTTCGGAAAGTGAAGAAAAGCACGAAATTGTACATTGGGGGGAATCATATGTACGGGCCGTAAGCGGTCATGGACTGATCCAGAGCACTAATAATGTCTTGCCCGTGGAGTAACGCACCCGAGTTTTGCACTGGGGCGTTTACTTCGGTGTCGTGTTGAGTTAAATTAAGCAATGCTGAGATCGACGGCACTTCTGATTCCAGCAGATCCAAAACCATGCTGGAATACTTTGGCTGTTTGGTAATAAGGTTAGGCGGTGCCACGGGCAGAGGCTCATATGATGTGCAGGCCTTAGAGTTGGCCAAGGACATTGCAAGTGCCGTCTTTGGCTCCAGCTTGAATAAAAAATTCAAAAAATTAAAATAGCTGAATGAAAACAACGTGGGCCACGAAACTGGAAAAATAAGAATTACATAAATGAATTTTGTCAATGAAGACATTGAATAAATCCAATCCTAGAATGTTTTGGGAATCTTATTGGACAACAGTGCGCAGCAAAATGTCACTAACATATCTACCCAACGAATTCATGTGAAAATTCGTGAAACACTTTTTACTGGTCAGAAGCACAAGAGTGGATTACCTTTTTCTCTTGTTGATTTCCCAAACACTTGTAGCCATGACTAATATCTTGGCCACATATTAGAAGATTAAGGAGAACGCTGCCTCCCGATATCTCGGGTACATACCCCGAAGCTATAAAGTAAATGAAAACCAGAGAAAAATAATCAAGATTTGCAACACAAGTTTACTCCGTGCACTCTGAAAAAAAACGACAGAAAAATTCATGCGTACATTTCTCAATGTTTCCGTTGTTGCCATTTAAGACCCGCGGTTTCTTCGTTCCATTACTAATCGGACTGTTTTCAAGGATTGGCAGTCCTCTTTTTGCCCGATTTTGAGAGGTTGACAGAGTTGGCGAATGACTATTTACACCGGAGAGCAATGTTCTTTCCTGTATCGTGTCGTAAACGTCAGAAGGATACTCTTTTCCTAAATTTCCATCATGTATGAATCTGCTTTGCGAACGAGTACCTAATAAAAGAAGATTTTACTAAAATTAAACACTGGAATAAGGCAATCATCGACTCAAATTTGCATCACAAACAAACCTTGAATGGATTTTGATTCATTTTGTTCTTTGTGTACTGGCAATATGCCTCCGCCACTGTCAAAGCAAGTTCTTGGCTTAGTTCCTAAATTTCGATGAAAAATATGATTTAGAAATGGGGTCGTTTGAAACAATACAGCAAAATGATGAACTGAAATACAACTGACCTGCGCCGTTAGATCCTCCTTTGTGGATACGCTCTCCTTTTACTTTTATTAACTGATTCAATGGCTTCTGTTGTTGGTGGTTTACGATGGTGGTAGACATCAGCAGGTTTCTGATTTCAGAATGGTCCAGTTTCTTGTTATTCTTGGCCTGCAAATGTTGCGCAAGACTCGACTTTGCATGATAGCTAGACAACGACGATGGCAGTGTTACAGAAGAACTGAAGGAGGAAGTGAAGACATTTTTATGTTCAAACAAATTGCAATATTCTTCACCTAATAACGAAACATTTAAATAACCATGAAACAGTTAAACTAAAAGAAATGTTAGAAACGCTTACTCTTTAGTCGATGCAGTCGTGTTTGTCATGATGTGCGTATCGGTAGAATCCCAAGAAGAATAGTTGGGACTTAGTAATGAAAGATCCTCATCGACATCAACGGGAATGAAGTGTGGTCTCATACTGAAGTCACCATCACTCTGGTAAATTGCAAAATAGAGAAATCAAACATATTGCATGAAAAATGCTGATGCTCTTAAAAATGTTTGGGAATAGAAAGCTACTTACATCATCAATGTCTGCATCTGGTGATTGATCTGACAGTATGCTAGTTGGATCAAGGCTCAGTCCCAAACTGGTTATTCGATCCATGATGGGGCTGTGTCCTGTTGGTGATAAACTATCGTCCAGTTCCAGATCAGGTGGGGTTGAAGACTGTGAACTGTGCAAATCCGAAATACTGCCGCTGTTGCTCTACAATTGAAACAACGTTGTTGTTTAACAGAATGCAAGACATCGAACAACACAGTGTTGACAGTTTTGAGAGGGGAATACAAAGAAGAGAAAGTTACATACTTTGCAAAGCACATTCACGGGCGAACTTGAGGAACTAGAGGATGACCAACGACCTCCTCGGTAACTGAGGAGGGGGTCATTCTCGTTGGCTAACGTTATACTGGATAACGATTTGTCGATTGGCAGCTCTTCCTCCCCCATCGGTGAATAATCGGTTCCGAGCGAGGGTTCGCAAACGTTTTCCGAAAAGATGACATCTTCAAATATGCCTGACATAAAACATTTCGTCGCAAAATTAGAACGTGTTTAATTTAAATCAAAGTCACGTTAAATACTTCTGAGCCTTTTAAGTCCCATTTGAATTTAGCACAAGCCAAAGTTGAGTTTAGCTTTTATATTAGATCTGCGACGTCTGGCTAGTCATATGTAGATTAAACTTACTATCCGAGGCGAGTGGCATTAAAAGGCTTCCGCTGCCTCCAAGGGATACTATGTGGCTGCCAGCAGTTGGAGCCAAATGCATAAGGTCGGCATCTTCGGGATCATCCTTCATAACTGAAAAGAGAAAATCACAATTTTTTTTTTTAAAACAATGCAAACAGTTTACTTCGCATGCACAGCTACGATGGTTTGTAGCATAATTCACCAGTTAATCCATTGGCATCGTCCGAGGGCATCAGAAAGCCCTTGTTCATATCATCGGTACGAGGAGTGAAGATCTTATTTGTGCACAGGGATGGAAGCTTGTAACTTGGCTTTGGATGAATCTCTGGAATTGGTCGCACCTTTGCCTGATTTTGATTGTTGGCGGTAGAAGTCAGCGGAAAAGATGGCACTGCGACCGGATTGGCTGGCACAACGGACACGGGCAGTTCAACTTCCTTGGCAGGCACTGAAGGAACAACGGGTCTTATGTTTTCTTGGTCTGCACTCAGTTGCTTGTGCGAAAGCACTTCATGAACATTTTCTAGGCCGCTATAAAGCAAAGGAGAAAAAAGTATTTTAATTAAGTCTAATTCGGAAGTCAATTCAACTGCAATATAGTAGACACGACAAGTGTCATGCAAGGTCGACAGTCCGTCGTGCTCTCGGATTTCATCATAAGATATTTCAAAATTAGCATTTCGACATAAAAGAGAGGCAATTAAAGACTAATTAAGCTCGCAGTAAAAAAAAAATGAAATGAATAAATGGAAACAAAATGAACCAATTTAGGAAACTAGATGAAATATTTCTACAATTCAAAATTACAAGTTTGTTACACAAGTAATAAATAGGTGATCATTGGGAATATCTATACTGTTTATGAGACTAGAGAAGTATGCCAATACCTAGAATATTGGCTACTGAGAAATTTAACCACGTCTGTATCCAAAGTGAGCGTGACACTGCGTGACCAGCTATGAATTCGCAAAGGACAAAACATGCATTATTTCCCATCACATAACCCAATAAATGGGTTGATTATTTGTGAATAGCCAATAAGAACGTGGCACTTTCCAAGTGAGGTATTGATCAGAGGCATGCGACTATACTGACCTATCATTATTTAAAACATTATGATATACATATATTGTAGCTGCACTAACTTTGCCTTGGTAAGTAAATGCGGATACGTTGTTAATTTAATGAAAAAATGACAGCTTGAACTTGGCCTCGTTCGCCCAAACCCAAAATTACAGCATCATCCTTTAAATAAATTCTTTAGAGGAAATCAATAGTCCATATTCACATCCACATTTTCAAGATTTAAGAACATGAACTTCCAATGGATTTGTGTTGTCAATTTAATTATAATAAATAGTTCTAACTAACACAAAATGAAATAATAAATCAGAAAGTTTCACTCGTATACATCTACCATATGTAAATTTTAAGCTGACTGTACGGTACTAAATTGCAAACTTGAAAACTGTAATAGCATCATTCATTCAACATTTTCTGTATTTCTGATCGTTGATTTTCTATCAAAGCTATATAGCCTAAATAGATAAAGTTTGTTATATTTAAGCGGCTTTCAAGTGCTTATCGGTCGCGAATTCAGGTAAGGCATCCGACTCCGCATACATTATTAGCTAGCAAGTACTTCCCTATCCATAAGAGCTACTTAAACCTCTGAAAAGCAATAGCCTCTGTAAAACGGTCGATTGACAAGTCAGGTATGAAATCAATGATACCACCAAGTAGAGTCACAAGCAGATTCATAGACAGAAGTGGATTTAAGACACCGAAATTGGGAGTATATTGAGTGCCCAGGGATTTGGATGTACTAACTTTCCACTCCAGTGGATGACTTATCGAGCGAATGAGTGCAAATAGATATTATAAAAGTTGGAGGAAAATATAGGATCTGTAAATGGTAGGAACCGATCATCAACTCCAAATGATGAACACCAGACTAGTATGAACTACATCCACTGATACATTGCAAGATGTTTTATAAATAATTTGAAGAAAACAAAATGCATTTTAAGGGGAAATGGACTACGTACATACAGACTGTGGCAATGGCATAGATTGCATCCTTGCCGAAGACCAATTAAGACTGCACAAGAGCACCATATTAAATAAGCAACAAAACACTGCATTGTAAATTGTTTTCATATACACGTTACATGTTTTGTTTAATATGAAAAACAATAAATATAGAATTTGTAGCAATATGTGACAGGATTTTTGAGATTCTTTCATTTGAACTGATCAGCATCGTCAATAATGTCACAATTTGGCAAGGGTGCTTTTTGATTTTTTTTTCTACGCCCAATTCTTGAAAGAGCAAATAAGCCTGAAGTGTTTATCGATTCGTAAAACGTGGTAGGAATTTTGTCCATTCCACACCCAGCCATAACACCGCTCATATTAGACATTAAAAGGCAAAGTTCCTCGGAATCAAAAGCGGAAATAATGCCATTAATTGCTAATTACAGACGGGTTGATACAAAGAGGGAATTTTGGGAAGGACAAAATACGCTTCTAACGTTGAGCTAACTGATAAAGCTGAAAACAATTACACCAACATTGTGCTACTTCTCAATTCATGCCAATTAATTCGTCTCTGATAAGACTAACAACAAGTTTTTCGAGAGATAAAAAAAGAAATAAAGGACTCATTAATTATGCAACCGAAGATATTTGCATTTTTATCTTGTTCGAAGGTAGCAGCCCAGATACTTAGTTTATTTCACTTTCAGTATAATAAGTATAAAACGCTCGCACCCTAAGGTTGTTAATAACTGGATTAAGAAAAGTAGAAAGTAATACTCGTTAAAACAAGCAATGATACTAATCAAAGGATAAGAGTAATCTTTGAAGCAAACAAACAAACTCAAGGTAAAAGGAACAGATAAAACAAAAACGAGAAAAACTGCCCATGTTTGGGCAGGTTTTCGCCCAAGACGATGTCAAATCCGGAATGTTCAAAACTAAACTGGACACTACTTTTAAAAAAAAGTTGTAGATACTCACAATAATTACACTTGCATTTCATTCTCAGCTCAAAAACCAAAACTGTTATTATTGCTATTATTGAAAACATACAATTTCCTTAAAATAAAATTTCAAGCAAAATAAAGCTTTCAAATAGAAAATAATTATAATGGACTTATATATATAACTCGTTAATTAACTTATCAGAGATCGACATGCTAATTGCATTTAACGGAGTATGATGCGGCCAAAAAATAATATAAGTGTACAAACTTTTGATTAGACACTAACCATGAGTTAGGCCTCTAAGATGTCGAAAAACTCAACAGTTTGACTTAAAACCATGCAATTTAATACTGAATGCTTGTCAACATTACACACAACCATCAATTATAATCCAGAAGTAAATAAAGTTAAGTTACCTTGACCCACTCGCTATTAAATGCAGCCCAAATTTTCAAATAAGACCTTAAAAGGCCTCTAATTACATTATTAGAAATAATTCTCTAGTTACTCTATAGTATTATTAAGCACAAAAGATGAGGAAAAATGAGCACAGATGACGACAACAACGAGAAAAAACGTACACTACGAATTAGTCTCATTTCGGTTCAGCAGCCTCTGGTGATTTATGCGCCTTTAGTATGGCATATGAAAATTGGAAGAAAAGGGTCCGGCTATCATTGTGAAATTTCATAACTCACAAGGAAGTGCTGGGAACTAATCGGGAAGGAATACTAAAATTGTGACCGGTATGCTCGGTACAAAATTTCATTACTATCAATTAAATTACAAAACTTTGCTTCTGAAGATTAAAAAATTTATTCATGTTAAGATGTAATGCTGGATGACTATTATGATGAAAGATATAATAAAAACCGGATGTATATTTATAAATTAAATCTTCTCTTCAGGAGGATAATTCGTTTATATAACAATGTGAATAACAAAAAAATCCAAACAGTTGTATCATTAGGAATTATATCCACGTTTAATTAGTATTCGTGTCAGTGCATTTCTAAATATAATTCTGAACATGCTTTCATAACATATAATGATTATACTTTAGGTAATAAATACACTTTTGAAATGATAAGGAATTTCCCTTATCAAGCACATTTGTAAAGCCAATGAAAGTGGTGCCACCAAGCGGTTCCCCAACTTCCGTGTCTTATATTCGCAGCCCTCCCCTACTTCTATATTAATTTGGGTCTTTCCTAAAGATCAGTTTGACATTTGCTTTCTTGGATGCTTTCATAAAAAGGCTCTTCATAAAATGGGCCTGCACCAGTTTTACTCGGATGCGCACATTTCAGCCAACCAGATGACTGCGTTTTTTGGAAGATGGGGGAAAAGGGCTGTAGGGGTTTAGCCATCCAAATCCATAATTTATCTACAAGATCGCGGTATACTTCTTCACTTCGGAAAAGATATTCCACTGTGCACTTTACAGTTACAAACAGGGAACACCCTCGATATCCGTGTTCTTCTGATAACATCCTTAGAAATAACTCATGCACTGTATTTCTTAAAATACCATTAAACGGTATTTTCTTTTTAAAATTTAACAGGAATAAAGTGCTCAAAATGGAGGATTGATTCCTGATAGAAAATAGAAATTTGATCACAAATTAAACATCAAAATTTTCAGGACTTTTCTATAAAGTATGAGTATAAGTTAGACATCTTAGACAGCATTTATGCAATGGTCAAATTTGAATGTTTTATCGTGATATCATGGTTGGAAAAATATATATTTCCTTGCCATGCTTGCTAAACTTCGATCACAACATATCTAACATCAAGATTATTAGAATTTCTAAAATAATCTTTGGTAAAAATGCTGCTTTTAAAACTTTTAAAGATAACCTAAAGTAATCTTTCCTCGTGTTTGTAAAAAAAAAAAAAAAACTGGAGAAGAATTGCTTTAAACAATATCAATGCTTTCTAAAATTACAAAAACATAATTCCATAGTCAAAATTCATAAACGAGGACCAAAGAAAAACAATGTAATTCGGAAAACAGTTGATTTTTATGTCATATTTGTCGCTTTCTTTAACATACTATACTTCATTTCCTTATTTATTTTCCATTTTTCATTGAGATTAGTTAATTAGTCAAAACTGTCCAAGAAAACTTTGATAAAAAAATCAGTTGAAATATTTCTGCATTTTTCTCTTTGTAAATTCATAAACACGTAGCAATTCTTTCATTTTCAAAAAGAGCAAACACTCCCTCTTTATCGTTTCCTTAAAAGCGCTTTCTAAACCAATTTCAGCGCCATCAATTCCTCGCCACTATAAATTCTCCAGGCTTAATTGTTTAGCATTTGCATGCTAATTTAGCCATTAGCATATTTTAAATTCCGGCTCGGTAGACAAAATCGCCATCTTGTTTACCGCCATTAGCCGAATAAATCTTTTCTAAACCGACGTTAATGCAACATCGTCATTTAACGCTAACTCTCATACTGACTATTAATGAGACAGGAAAGTCGTTAACATGTCCGTAGCGAGGCCCCAAAAATGAGACAATAAGTACTGTTTGACGATGATATTAGTTCAAGCTAACTTAAAACTTTGCAGAACATATTAATTCACAAAGTCATACATTTTTCAAAACTATTTTTAAAAAAAACACACGTAAATTTCGTGATAAATAATCTATTTATTATCTTGTTCTGTAACTGCTTATTTTTTTCCTTCCATGTCCACAAAAATACATAATGAATTTAAAAGACTAAGTATAATTTTAGCGCCAAAAACGTGAGTTAAATGTCTCATTAATTTTCGTCACACTCAACAATGCAAAACGAGCGTTATGCCAAATGACGCCAAGGGTAATTTGGCATAAACAACACCTGAAGTGTTCATTTTTTTTGTGTGTGAAGTGCTTTACACGTGATGACATTTTTGAAATAAACTACAGACTCAGGCTTTTCAAATAGGTCGTCCAAAATTGTCTTATGACCAAGAGCAATATGAAAAAGAGCAATGTGTTTCATCGTCTTGCAGTTTGGATTAAAATCATTAAACATTTCTAAAAATTCTCTAACTTTGATATCAGTCAAAAATATCAGTACTTTATAATGACTTACATCTTGAGAAGATGCCTACGATGATGTTACCTGGAATACATCTGCCAAAATTTGAACGTGATATTTTTGGATGATAATGACGATGGTGATATTAGGTCTTTAACAATCTGGTTTAATCCATGTTTAAAGTAATCTGGAGATGGGAGTTTTGTAAGTCAGCAATTGTGGACGTTTAAAATGTAAACGAAAGTTGTCTTACACTTCCTTTCACTTTGATCACATCATTCCACCTCTCCTTAAATCGCGAATAACTACAGTTTCTTAACATCTACTTTTCAAAAATCTTAAAATTCAAGATGGCAACCGTAAAAGCCCTAAAGCAGTGGTAGTTGCGTGTTTTATCAACGCGTGACACAGGTGGAAGAACAGAAGAAGTATATACTGCATTTCAGCATGTTAGACCATGATGCAAACCGTGTTAAGGAGGTTTTCATGTGGTTCAATCAACATTATTAAAAAAGGAAAATGGATCGAAGTTGCTTAGTTACAATATCTTAAGATCCTTACCTGAGGAGATAGTTGACGCAAACGACACACTGTGGTTTCTGTGATTTGTTGCCGTAGATGACGGTAGCTTGAGTTAAAACCCACACATAGCCCCCATGCTTGGCTAGAAATCGGTAACGGCCCGTCTGACACTGGCCCTGAGCAAATACTGAAAATAAACAAGAGCAAATCAAAAACCCATTAGATAGAATCCATCTAGAATTCAACAACGCTATTTATAAAGACCTTAAAGATTTATAAAGAACAGAACGTGTCAGCGAATCTTAGATGGTACTAGAACTAAATAAGAATTTGCTTTACTAAACACTGCAGAAGTTCGATTTTCATTCGTATCCAAATGGCGCTTACTAATTAGACATATTCCGATTTAGAATTAGCAATTTTAAACGTTTTACTTCAATTAATAATATCACAGCACACTCCAAAACGCACTCATCTTTCACTAACTTCTAGTTCAAACAACATACTGTAGATCATGTTGGCATCGATGGTACAAATATGCACAAATTCAAAGCATTGGCTAAAACTTCATGTTCTGTCATATTTACATACTATAGTTCATTCCCCTCCAAGTTTGAAATTCAAGTGTTTTCGTATTTTATTGTATTGGTGCATTGGTTTATTGTATTGTAATGCGTGTACTTACATCACGCATTAATTCTAAAAAAAATTGACCATAATAGGGTTGCTCAGTTAGGGCTCAAACATTAATTTTATTATATAAAAACCTCGCTTTTTCTAATTTGAAGTGTTTTTTTGCAATCAATGTGTGTTGACTGAAAATTATTGGCTATGGTTTTTGCCAAATGGAGCTATTTGTGCTTTAACGACCTCGTTTTTTCCCCCAATAGTTTGCGTGAATCTTTAAAGGGCAAAGTGTAAAACACAAATGTGGGTCACGTTGGGACATCGTGCGAATAAATGTGCCGTGTTCGCTTGATATAACAGCGCAGCTCGTCAAAGTCAATTCCCATAATGCGGCATACATAGGCACACGACACTCACCATTATCAAAATACGCATGCAATCGATCAGGAAACACTTATTTCTAGCTTCAAACAACTCTTTTGTGCCATCTACCTTCGTGTGGGTGTGCAATGATGCGCGATGTAAAATATATATACACACATCTCATTCACATTCCATGTGTTTGCAATTTATTTCAATATACTACATGTGCACACGAGTTATTGGCAAAATGTGTTTATCTCTCTTGGTTTATTCATGCATTTATTCTGATCGTGTTTCTCTGCAGTACGGAAGACTTTAACATTGAGTTTGATGACTTGACACTTCATTTTTTTACCGCCATGTTTACTAACCCTACAATGGCCTTTCTCAGGCCTGATTAACTGGAGCATTTTTGCGTGTATGGGGCATCAATAGCCGCAATGATAAACAGTCTTGTTTTTTACATAAAAGGCCTTTTTAGGAAACAATGCAAGCGTATTTCAAGGATTTCAAAGCTCTATAAATTTCCAAGCAATCCTCATACGACCAATTACCACAGTATTTTACAAATAGTCTGAGCATTTTTCAAAAGAATTTGAAAAATACATTCCCAGCATTGTTTGAAACATTCAAGAATATTTAAAGCATCCCAAGGCTTATTTTCGACATTTTCAAGGACCACTTACACGACCACAATATTTGTCAAATGAGCCAGAATTTTTTCTAGAAAATTGTTTAACTTTTTTTTCAATTTTTTATTTATAGCTTTACTGATGAGTAGAAATTTCCCGAGATAGACAGAAAATGGCAGCATAAAGTGATGTTTTAACACGAATTTCAAGACTAATTCCCGATTTTCAAGGATACTGGACAACCTGGTTTTGTTAGTGTTCATCTACCTTTCAGTTGTATTGATGTTTTCAATTAACACATAAGTAATGAATAATTGCAATTGTACAAAAATAAAAATCTTGTATTAAGATAACCCGTTTTGAATACTGCCATACAAATCAACGATCATTGAAATTCGGACCAATGTTCCCCCATTTTTAAATTCAAATCCATTGTAAAGAAGACCTTTGTGGAAAAGAAAAGAAAATCCACTTGAAACTATCTAAAGTGCATCATCGACATTTTTTCCTCGTGTGCCTTTTACAAAACATGACTTTCAAAACTTAGAAAAGCCACATGAATCCCCCACAGCCACATTACGTGAGACTTAATGCTCATAAACTTGAGTAAATGAATATATTTGCTTATCCTACATTTAGGAAAGAATATCCGATTAACGTTAATTAAGCCCGGAGAAAAACGTCTTTATTTCCCTAATTGCTTTCAAGGAATGGTTCAGGCTTCACTTAAAACGCAACCCATAAGTTTGCTGATGTTTTTTTTAGAATGGCTTAGGAAGGGGTCGTTCCAATCGCGAGAGAAATACTTAATATAACAAAATCCTTGACATTCCTTGTCAAAATTTGATCAAATTGAGAAATGTAACTCATGCGTCTGAACATTCAGTTCCAATCACTAGTGACTAACTGTCCATCTACTCTTGGTTCCTACAAAAACCTTCAATCATATCCAAAACCAAGTCTGGATATTTAGTTTGAAATAAGCCATGGCTGAATGGCTGACTGTCATGACCATAATCGATTTGACACCGATTCTGAGCTGGTTCTAACCCTCTTCTAAATCACTGGCGATGGAGCAAACCGTTCCAATCCAGAGGGAATGATCTCCAGTCTAAATATAGTCATCTCTCACCTAGAAAAGGGAATTTTCCACGTTATGTTCATGATGCAACTCGCCAGAAGGGTTTCTCCCACCGGAAAAAAAAAGTTCAAGGTTCCAGAGTTTCCACTTTTGTGCATTTATCGATTTCGATGACGAGGGTTCAATTCCCACTCCATGCCGCAGAACATGGATCCAAGAAGCCATTTAGGATGCGAGCACGATATAGGAATAATTATCCAAACACATCGCATGACTATATAGCCAGCCTCGCCACAACAATAGCTATGAAAGTGGGAGAAACCAGTAAAATGCCCAAATAAACAAGAATCTACACAAGTACGTATATATATATATATATATACACAGCATGCAACTACAATCAGGAAAACAAAAAAGCGTTAAATGAGAATTTATAAAACATTGTCTATTTTAAAAATGAATTTAGGGAGTTGGGGAGGATTTTACGGTACGTATAAACATGTTTTCCATTGTAATGTAAATTTACAACACACATGAATTCAAAAAACTTGAATGCGGTTAATTTTCCTGAAATGAAATATTGGATTCCCGAGGCTTCTTTAAGTCTTTCAGTTTCAGAGAATACAAAGAAGCCAATTATCAACTTCTGGAGACTAGCACTCTTTTTATTTTCGCCAACCCTGACTCAGGCAGTTATTTGCCTAATAATGAAAGGGAAACATTACAAATCCGAAGACCTACTGTCGCAATAAACGGCAATTTAGTTGCTGAAAAGTCCTACGTCGATGGCCTTAACATGAAAAGCCAAAGAAAAAACGAGCTAATTTCCTAAATCGAGGAAAATCAAGCGAACAAAAGCCCCAGCAGCTAATACTGCTAGTTGAAAATCAATAAAGAAAGTTTTATTAGATGAAAGCTGAAGGCCTAAAGGCCAAAATCTCGTTTTCAAAGGCAGCAGTCTGCAAAATCGACCAAGCACCAGGGTGGCCAAACCTGGCTGCCACTTGAATAAATGTGCAACGGCATATTACACATTTCGTCGTAAATAAATCAAAGAGTATGCAACGAGGCGAACCAAACGAAATTAACTTTAATAAAACACCGACGGAAAAAAAGCTGTTATGTAGGCCACTTACAAAGTTTTTATTAACTGATTCGCAACACCGCAGAAGAAGTCATCTTATAACAAGATCAAAAACGACAAGTTTTAAAAGCATCTGAAGATGGAAATATGCTATTGGGTATGATGGGAATTAACGCCATGATTACTTCAAAATCAAGAAAAAGGTTTGAAATTGCTTTAGAAGGGAATAATGCCAAGATTGAAATAAACTTCTTAAAATATTGTTTCTTAAGATTTTCTCTCGAACAGTAGAAAGTGATGCCTACAAGAAATTGTATTTTTCCTTAGCAACTTATACAGGGTGGGCCAGAATTCCTTACCACCCCACGTTTTTTTCTTAAATTTTATTGTTACGAAAATTCTGTTAATGGGGTTAAATAGGAAATCATGTGTGCTATATCGACTGATGTTGTTAGATTTTAACTACGACCATTTGTTTACAGAAATCCAAATTATCTTCATTGGACATTATTTGAAGTTGTTACAATGTTTTCGAAACTGAAGAAAACGCCAAATGGTAGCTATACGCTGCAGCACAGTGCTACTGGACATGGTCAAAAATGCATATTTAGCCACATATTTAGCATAACTTTGCCAGTGCCATAATTTAAACCGGCTTTTTCCCGTGGTATTTTCCCCCAATACTTTTTCACCTTAAAATGAGATACAGTCAGTCATCCCTTGCTGGGCCTACATTAATAATTTGGCAATTTCTATTCGTGGTCTTCCCAAGTGGCCCTGAAGGCCACCATGTTGAATCGTAATTCGTATAAAACAGCACTGTACCCGGTTGCAAAATTATATTAAATGGCATTGGGGCAATTGAGAAGACATCGAGTACATTCCCATTAGCCTTGATTCGGGTTGTTATTATTACGACCACCGTTTGCATGATTAGTATTTATTTCTATACCTTGTGTATTTATTCTCTTGAAACGATAAACGACGCAACCGGTCGTCCATTTGCATTTATACAAGCTTGGGGGTTTTTTTTCTCCGTTTTTAAACATTGCAATTGGAGAGATAATGGCTAAAAAAACCAGTCCAACTTGCTACCATTAACATTTATCAAGAGAATTGCAACGCTGAAATGCAGATTTACGATACATTTCTTTTCTTTTTCGTATAGAAGTCGACCTGTAAGTTTCCATTCTCGTTCTTCATTCAAATTCCTCTGAGAAAATTCATTAAAATGCGAATTGGATGACATAAACATTGAGCTTCTGTTTGCAATCTCAACGTTTTGCATTAGTAATAATGATAGGAGCAAGGAATGCATTATGTTTACAATGCATATTGTATGTCGACTAGACCAGACACAAACTTCTGCACACACATGTGATTTACAAATAAACTGAAATCAGAAAAAAAAAATCAAATTGATCCAAAGTTGGACAAACAATTTAACGCAAACTTTGTTTTTTTAAACAATTTTAAAATCGTTGCAGTTGGTGGAAATACTGGTTTTCGGTAACCAATCTGTAATTTCTGCATGACTAATTCCATTTTCGAGATTTTAATTGTCACCGAATTTACGATTAAACATAATTGCAGAACACCGGAAGTCTAATGAAAAAATGTGACAGTATAAATTTCCAGCTGACTTTTTCTGTAATTTCCTGCATAGCTTATTCCTTATTCTCAATCCCATTCGCAAAAATTGCAGAATCATTGTAGTTAATACGAATAAACATTGTCATAAAGTTTTACTATGTGGTTTTTTTTTTAAATTTTGTAGTCAGAATAGCAACTGTGTTCGATGCCCATGACGCAAAGTGGTGTCGCTACATGTCTCATATACCACGTGTCAATAAGACTCCCTTGTAATTATTACAAACTGCAAACTATATATGTGTGTGGGCATAATTATTTTCTTATTAAATACGAAGGAATATTAAGCAACTAATTTCTTTGGAAAAAAGATCATGACGTCAATGGCGTCTAGCTTCGTCTGGCTGCAATATTTTTGTTAGTAAGTCGTGTTGATGCATTAATTACCGAGTCTCTCTACCAGGGTAATGCAATACACGCGGTTTAATTATATATTGCTCATTTCGCATAATTCTAAAACACAGATGTGAAAATAAATGAAAATACTACTTGGCATTTTTCGCACGTTACTGCCTTTCTTAACAGCATGCAAGAGGCAATGCGCAACATTATTATAACCAGACTTAATTTTGTGCTACAAGTAACACTACTGTAAAACTACACTG